>PVKE010038996.1:0-15267 GCA_004027555.1 Craseonycteris thonglongyai
CCCAACCTGGAGTCTGAGTCCAGGATCGCCACTCCCCCGCCCAACCCAGAGGGAAGGAACACCGCCTGTAGCCCAGCCCTGCAGTGTGACAACAGCAGCAGCAGCAGCAGCAGCACTGGATGCACAGAGGGCAGCACCCGGGGCCTGCGGAGAGTGGCCAGGAGGTGTTTGGAGTGTGTCCGCAAGCTCTGCCTGAGGCAGTCCAAGAAGGGGCGTGGCAAACGCAACAGGGTCACGCCCCTTTAGGTGATGGACAGCTAAGGCAGGGCTAGGTCCAGACTCCAGGAGGCCAAGCCGGGCTCCCTGCATGGAAATGCTGAGCTGGATGAAGCTGAGTTCCAGGGAGCCTGGCCACATGGTGAGGGAGACGGGCCAGAGGCGAGTCAAGCTGCAGGTGGCAGTAGTGCAAGAAGAGTGCACAGTGTGTGCAAAGAGCCCCGGGCCAGAGGACATGCTCCAGAGGACCACGGAGATGGGCCGACTGCCGAGGCGTTCTCTGCATGGGAGGCACTTCAGGAGGGTGTCAGGCATCACTGTGACTTCAGAATCACCGTCCCCCAAATCCCTGCTAAGAGTGGAGGACGGCCTGACACCCCTGCCCTGACAAGAGAGGCCGCCCCTGCTGAAGACCCACCATGGCCCCCGCCTCGGGGACACTTCAGAGACCGGACTGTTTTTCCTGGACCCTTCTCCCCTTTCCTGCTCTGTGGGAGAGGGTATTGAAAATTGATAGTCTTTTTTTTGTTGTTTTGGTTTTGTTTGTTTGTGTGTGTGTTTCTTTTTGTTTTTTAAATTTTACTGTTAAATTTAATGGGGTGACATTGGTTGGTAACAATTAGATAGTTTCCGGATGTACAAGTCCACATCACATCACCCATGCATCGCATTATGTGCCCAGCTCCCAGAATCAGGTCCCCCTCCAACACCATATATCCGGTGCCCACTCCCACCTCTCCCCACAACTCTCCCCCCCCTCTCTCCAGGTAACCACCAAGCCATTGAGTGTGTCCATACTACTGATGTCCTATCCCACTTCCCCTCCCCATTCTCCCTCCCCCCTCCTCCCCTTCCCTGGGGTAATCACCAAGCTATTGAGTGTGTCCATAGGTCTCTGTGTCTTTGTTACTTTCAGTTTTATATTCCACCTATAAGTGAGTTCATATGGTTCCAGATTCTTTCAGTCTGACTCAATTTTTAAAAAATATTTATTTTTACTCTTTTGACAGAGAGACAGAGAGAGATAGAGAGAAGGGGGAGGGCCCAGTTGCATGTCATCAGTTTTCTACATAGTTTCATTCCACAGGTGGGTGTGGGGCTACCCAGGGCAGGAACTGGCCCAGGGGCCACCCACATGGGAGGCACACTCCGGAGAGCCAGGGGGACTCCCACATGGGAAGCACACCAGGGGCAGGAGTCACACCAGGGGCCTCCCACATCAGAGGCTCAGCCTGGTGAGGATTGAATTGGGCGCACACACCAGCTCAGCATATGGGTTCTCACAGGTAGAGGCCTGGATTCAATCCTCAGACTTCAGGGCTGCAAGATGAGCACTCATCCCACTGAGCCATCCCAGCATCCCCTGTATGGTCAATTGATTTATGACAAAGTAGTCAGAATAGTAATTCAAATGTGAATAAGGCAGCATTTTGAAAAATGGTGTTGCAGCAACTGGATATCCATATAGAAAAAATTTAACAATGGTTTTTATTTTATACAATACCAAAAATTAAATGAAAATGAATCACAGACCTCTACGCAAACACTAAAACTATAACATTTTTATAAGAAAATGTAGAATGAAATCTTCACAATCTTAGGCTAGGCAAATATGTTTTAGATCGGATATAGGAATCATGAATCAATTCAAAAGATACAATTAAGAAAATAAAGGCAAGACATAGAGTGGGGGAAAAAGATATTTGTAATAAATATATTTTCTTTTTTTTTCCCAGAGAAAATACTTTTTGAGTTATACAAAAATCAAAACTCCAAACAAGTAACGCTTCTAAGATCCACGAACATTCTTTTTAAAATTTTATTGTTAAATTTATTGGGGTGACATTGATTGGTAACAATTAGATAGTTTCCGGATGTACAAGTCCACATCACATCACCCATGTATTGCATTATGTGCCCACCTCCCAGAATCAGCTCTCCTTCCATCTCCATATATCTGGTGTCCACTTCCCCCTCACCCCCCCCTCAACTCTCCCTCCCTCCTCCTTCCCCCTCTCCAGGTAACCACCAAACTATTGAGTGATGAACATTTTTTAAAATGAGTTTTCTTTAAATGTAAGTTAGCTCAAATTAGTCATTTCTTTACTGAGACCAAACCATCAAAACCACGTTAATACTCAATGAAATTTTGATGGCTGACAATCCCTGAAAAATTGGACAGCATACAATTAAAATATCAGTATAGCTTTTATTCATCAAAGAGAATGTTTTATTCAAGCTCCCAAAATAATTTGAGGTGTTATGTTGGGTTTGAATTGAAGAAAAAGTCCAAGTTAAATCATAGAAACAAAGTTTTCATTTGGTGGAATCTGAAATCAGTGTATACATTCTAATCACAGATCTGTCGCATGTGTCATTTTTCAAGTATTTAAGAGTCTACGGGGCCAGACCCTTCACTGCCTTCGCTGCTTTTGCTTTGCTTTTCCCTGTCCCGTTCTCTCTGCCTTCAGCCTTTTTCGTTGCCTCTGGTTCATCCATATGGGGTAACGTCCAAGTTGGTCGAGAAGACTCTTTTTGTTTCTCTTAATGTCAGTCTCCATTTTCATGTCATCTTTTTCTTTCAGCACACACTGGGTTTTCTCTTCACAGTGTCTGGGGACCTCCACAGTTGCTATCTCTTTCCCCTGTCATTTCATCACCCATCTTCTTTTTCCACTTACTCTGGAAGCTTTTAGCCATTATTTTATCTGGAAAATCTCACAACTTTAGTTTGCATGCTCATGATGACCCACAATAAATATATTTTCTATCCTGGTTCTAGGAGATGAATTTTCTTTTTAGGCTATCAAGAAAACCCTCTAGCTTTCACATTGAGTATTTAATTGTTGATTAGTCACTCCCAGACCTTCTTCACCTTTTGTCAAAGAATCCACTGCAATTAGCAATTGCCACTTGATTCTACTGTTTTTTAAAATTGGTTTCAGGTGTATGAAACAATATAGTGACTAGACATTTATATACTTCACAAAGTGATAACCCCAATAAGTCTGTTATCCATCTGAAACTGCACATAGTTATTATAATGTCCTTGGCTACATTCCCCATGCTATACTTTATATCCTGTGACTATTTCTTTTTTAGTTGTAGTTGACATTCAATACTATTTTACATTAGTTTCGGGTGTACAGCACAGAGGTTAGACATTTATGTAATTTATGAAGTGATCCCCCCTGTAAGTCTAGTGCCCACTTGGCACTATACAGTTATTACAATATGATTGACTCTATTCCCTATGCTGTACTTTACATCCCCATGACTATTTTGTAACTACCAATTTGTACTTCTTAATCCCTTCACTTATCTCACCGATGCCCTCCCATCAAGTAACCATTAGTTTGTTCTCTGTAGCTGTGAGTCTGTTTCTGTTTTGTTTGTTCATTTATTTTGTGTTTTAGATTACACAGATAAGTGAAATCATCTGGTTTATGTCTTTCTAAGTATGACTTATTTCACTTTGCATAATACCCTTTAGGTCCATCTATGTTGTCAAAAATGGTTAGATTTCATTCTTTTTTATGGAAAATAGTCCATTGTATGTGAGTCACTTAGGTTGCTTCCATATCTTGGCTATTGTCAGTAAGTTGCAGTAAACATAAGAAAGCATATATCTTTTAGAATTAATGTTTTTGATTTATTTGGATAAATATACAAGAGTGCAATTGCTGGGTCATAAGGTAGTTCTATTTTTAATTTTTGAGGAATCTCCATATTGTTTTCCATAGTGGCTGCAGTCCCACCAATAGTGCACAAGGGATTCCCATTTACTCACATTGTTACCAACACTTGCTGTTTGTTGATTTATTGATGATAGCCATTCTGACAGATGTGAGGTGATATCTCATTGTGGTTTTGATTTGCATTTCTCTAAAGATTAACGATATTAAGCATTTTTTTCATATGTCTATTGGCCATCTATATGTCCTTTTTGGAGAAATGTCCATTTAGGTCCTCTGCCTAATTGTTAATTGATTGTTGTTGTTTTTTAAATAAGCTTTGGATATTAACTTCTTATCAGATATTTCATTGGCAAATATTTTCTATTTGGTAGGATGCCAGTTTGTTTTGTTGATGGTTTCCTTTGCTGTGCAAAATCTTTTTAGTTTGGTATAGTCCCATTTGTTTATTTTTTTCTTTGTTTCCCTTGCCCTAGAAGACATATTAGTAAAAATCTTACTAAAAGTAATGTCTAAGAGTTTACCGCCTATGATTGCTTCTAGGAGTTTTATGGTTTCAGGTCTTATATTTAAGTCTTCCATTCGTTTTGAGTTTATTCTTGTATATGGTGTAAGAAGGTGGTTCAGTTTCTTTCTTTCTTTCTTTCTTCTTTCTTTCTTTCTTTCTTTCTTTCTTTCTTTCTTTCTTTCTTTCTTTCTTTCTTTCCTTCCTTCCTTCCTTCCTTCCTTCCTTCCTTCCTTCCTTCCTTCCTTCCTTCCTTCCTTCCTTCCTTTCTTTCTTCTCTTTTTTTTTTGCATGTATTCCTCCAGTTTTCCTAGCATCATTTATTAAATAATGTCTTTACCCCAGTGTAATTCTTGCTTCCTTTGTTATAGATTAAATACCGTGTAGGTATGGTTTTATTTCTGGGCTCTCTATTCTGTTCCATTGATCTATGTGTCTGTTCTTATGATAATACCATGCTGATTTGATTATGATGTCCTTGTAGTATAGTCTGATATCAGATAACATACCTCTAACTTTGTTCTCAAGATTGCCATGCCTATTCTAGGTCTTTTATGGTTCCATGTAAATTTTAGTATTATTTGTTCTAGTTGTGTGAAAAAATGCCATTAGTATTTTGATAGGAATTGCACTGAATTTATAGATTGCTTTAGGTAATTTGTACATTTAAACTGTGTTAATTATTCCTATCCATGAGCATGATATATGCTTCTATTTATTTGTATCTTCTTCAATTTCTTTCTTCAATGTCTTATAATTGTTTAAGTACAAGTCTTTTACTTCCCTGGTTAAATTTATTCCTAGGCATTTTATTTTTTTGATGCAATTGTAAATGGGATTATTTTAATTTTTCTTACTGATAGTTCATTATTGGTGTATAAAAATGCAACTGATTTCTGAGTATTAATTTTGTATCCTGCTTCTTTTTTTTTCTTTTTTGTATCCTGCTTCTTTACTGAATTCATTTATCAATTCCAATAATTTTTTGATAAAATTTTTTTGGAATTCTTTGTATATAGTATCATGACACAGTTATTTCTTCCTTTTCAATGATGATGACTTTACCTTATTCTTCTCATCTGATTGTTATGGCCAGGGCTTCCAATACTATGTTGAATAAAAGTGGTTAAAGTGGACATTCTTACCTTTGCCTTGTTCCTGATCTTAAGGAGAATGCTTTTAGATTTCCCCTGTTGAGTATGATGTTAGCAGTGGGTTTGTCATATGTGGCCTTATTATGCTGAGCTATATTTCCTCTATTCCTACTTTGCTGTGAGTTTTTATCATAAATGGATACTGGACTTGGTCAAACACTTTTTCTGCATCTGTTAATGTGCTCATATGATTTTTTTTTCATTTTGTTTTTGTAGCATATCACTTTAATTGATTTGCAGATATTGACTTGCATACCAGGAATAAATCCCACTTGATTTGTGGCGCATGATCTTTTTTCATGTATTGCTGAATTCAATTTGCTAATATTTTGTTGAGGATTTTTGCATCTATGTTTTTTAGGGATATTGGCCTATGGTTTTTTTTGTTGTTGTTTTTGTTTGTTTGCTTGCTTGCTTGCTTGTTTGTTTTTTGTAATGTGTGTATCTGGTTTTGCAATCAGGGTAATGATGGTCTCATAAAATGAGATCGGGAGTCTTTCTTTCTCTTGAATTTTCGGAATTGTTTGAGAAGAATAGCTGTTAATTTTTTGAATGTTTGAAAAAATTCACCTATGAAGCCATACGGTCTAGGACTTTTGTTTGTTGAAAGCTTGTTGGTTACTGATTCAATTTCATTAGTGTAATAGATCAGTTCAGATTTCTTGTTTCTTCTTGATTCAGCCTTGGAAGATTGTATGCTTTTAGGAATTTATCCATTTCTTTCAGATTTTCCAATTTTTTGGTGTATAATTGCTCATAGTATTTTCTTAAAATTTTTTATATTTCCGTGGTGTTCATTGTCCCTTCTCCTCTTTCATTTCTGATTTTATTTATTTGGGTCCTGTCTCTCTCTCTCTCTCTCTCTTTTTTTTATTTTTTATTATTTTTCTTTTCCTTGATGATTCTAGTTGAAGCCTTACCAATGTTGTTTATCTTTTCAAATAATCAGCTCCTGGTTTCATCAATATTTCATTTTAGCCTTTATTTCATTTATTCCTGCTGTGATCTTTATTGTTTCTGTCCTTCTCCTCACTTTGGGCTTTGTTTGCTGTTCTGTCCTCAGTTCCCATAGTTGTAAATTGTTTATTTGAAATATTTTTTGTTTCTTGAAGTAGGCCTGCATTGCTATGAATTTCCCTTTTAGGATTGCTTTCACTGAATTCCATAGATTTTTGGGTCGATGTGCTTTCTTCTTCATTTGTCTCCAGATATCTTTTGATTTCTTACTTGATCTCATTGTTAAGCCATTCATTGTTTAGTAGCATGCTATTTAGCCTTCATGTGATTGTTGCTTATCAGGGTTTTTGGGGGGTTTCTTTTTTGTTTGTTTTGTTCTTATAATTGATTTCATTTCATACTGCTGTGGTCAGAGAAGATGCTTAATATGATTTCTATCTTCTTAAATGTATTGTGACTTGTTTTGTGTCCTAACATGTAGTTTATCTCAGAAAATGTTCCATATGTACTTGAAAATATGTATATTCTGCTGCTTTGGGGTGAAATGCTCTTAAAATAGCAATTAAATCCATCTGATTTAGTATGCAAGTTAAGGCTGCTGTTTTCTTGTTGATTTTCTGTCTGAAAAGTCTGTTCATTGGTGTTAGTGGAATGTTAAAGTCCCCTGCTGTGATTGTGTTACTGTTGATCTATGCCTTTATTCAGTCCATATTTGTTTTATATATTTATGTGCTCCTATTATATTCAGATATAAGTATTGCTCCCAAGCTTTTTTTGTTGTTGCTTTATTTTTTGTTTTTTCTTTTGTTTCTAGTTGTGTGAAATATCTTTTTCCATCCCTTTACTTTCAGTCTATGTATGTTTTTCGATCTGAGGTGGGTCTCTTATACACAGCATATGTATGGTTCTTGTTTTCTTATTATTTAGCTAAGTCTTTTGATTGAAGCATTTAATTCATTTATGATTAAAGTGATTATTGATAGGCACATAGATATTGCAATTTTATTATTCATATTTTATCTTGTTTGTTTGTTTCGCCCCCCTTCTTCTTAAATAAATCTCTTTAGAGAATGTGGGGATAGCTCAGTGGTTGAGCACTTGCCTTGCAATTACAAGGTCTGGGGTTCAATTCTTGGCCTCAGCCCCAGTCTGTGTACAACTGTGGCACAACTGGTAACTGCCAGGTTGGAATGGTGGCAAAGGTTTTTGCCTCCTATGTGGGAGGTCCCCAGTTCAGTTCCTGCCCTGAGCAGCCCCACATCCACCTGTGTGGAATGAAACTATATCACAACTAATTGTGTACAACTATGGAGGCTGCTCTGGGCCTTCCCCCATTCTCTCTCTCTCTTTCTCTCACCTTCTCTCAAACAATAAAATTAAAAAAAATTTTTTTTTTTAAAGAAATCTCTTTAGCAGTTCTTATAAACCTGGCTTGGTGGTAATGAATTCTTTTAGCTTGTTCTTGTCCAGGAAACTATCTCTTCCTTAATTTATTTTTTAAAGATATATTTTATTGCTTTTGACAGAGAGAGACAGATACAAAGTGAGACAGAGAGAAAGAGGAGGGCCCAGAGCAACCTCCACAGTTGTATGTCATCAGTTTTCGACATGGTTTTGTTCCACACAGGTGGGCGGGGACCGTGCAGGGTGGGAACTGGGCTAGGGGTCTCCCTCATGGGAGGCATGCCCCCTCAAGCCAGGGGCCAAACCAGGGGGTGAAAACCAAGTTGGGGGACTCCTGTGTGGGAAGCACACCCCAGTTTCAGCACATTCGATCTTTGGTCCCCAGGGCTGCAAATCAGCTGGCATTCTTTTTTTATTTATTTATTTTTTATTTTTTATGGTTTTTGATAGAGAAAGAGAGAGAGAGATACAGCGACAGAGAGAATGGGGAGGCCTAGAGCAGTCTCCATAGTTGCACATCATTGGTTTTTCCACATAGTTTCATTCCACAGGTGGGCGCGGGGCTGCACAGGGCAGGAACTGGGCCGGATCTCACCCCAGTGAGAACTGAACTGGGGGAACTCCCCAGTTCAGCATATAGGTCCACACGGGCCAGGGCCGGGATTCGATCCTCGGTCCCTGGGGCTGCAAAGTGAGCACTCAACCCACTGAGCCATCCCGGCTTCCCACAGGTGGCATTCTTATGGGAACATTCTTGTATAGTATATAAGTTACTAGTTACCTTTCTTTTGCTGTTTTTAGGATTCTTTCTCTTTAACTTTGGCATTCTGATTATGATATGTCTTGCTATGGGCCTCTTTGAATTGATCTTATTTGGGACTCTCTGAACTTACTGGGCTTATATATCTATTTCCTTCACCAGGTTAGGGAAGTTTTCAGATATTATTTTTTCAAATAGGTTTTCAATTTGTTGCATTCTCTCTTCTTTTTATGGTACCATTGTGATGCAAATGTTATGCTAAATGTTGTCCTAGAGATCTGTTACACTATCTTCATTTTTTAAATTATTTTTATTTTATTTATTTATTGTTTGCTGTTTCAGTTAGGTGAGTTTTGCTACCTTGTCTTTCAAATCACTAATTCTATTCGCTGCTTCATCTAGTCTGCTGGTAATTCCTTCTAGTACATTCTTCATTTTAGTTATTGTATTCTTCACTTCTGTATGGTTCTTTTTTATGGTTTCTAGGTTTGGTTTTTTTTTTTTTTTTTTTTTTTTTTTTTTTTTTTTTTTTTTTTTTTTTTTTTTTTTTTTTTTTTTTTTTTTTTTTTTTTTTTTTTTTTTTTTTTTTTTTTTTTTTTTTTTTTTTTTTTTTTTTTGTGCTTTCTCTCTTTTTGTTGACATTCTCTAAGTTCTTTAAGCATCCTTATAACCATTATTTTGAACTCTATATCTGGTAGGTTGCTTGCATTCATTTAGTTTAGTTTTTTTTCTGTCATTTTCTCCTGTTCTTTTATTTGAGGTGTTTTCTTTGTTTTCTCATTTTGGCTGCCTCTCTGTATTTGGTTCTATGTACAATGGGGGGAGGGGGCAAGGGGTACCCATAAAACCCCAGAATTTACTTGTTAAAAATTGTGTATTTATTCTTACATGTTTAAACTTTACTCACTTTCAAAGTACTCTCATTTTGATGCAATACACATATTCAGATGCTCTTTTCACAGCTCAGATTGTTTCTTTTTTTAACTCATTGGTTTTGATTCCTTTTAGTGCTCCTGTCATTTGTTTTGTTTCACTTCTTTCACATCAGCCAAATGTTCCCTTTGAGGATGATTTGCATTTGGGGAAATAAAAACAAGTTGCTAGGGGCAACTTTGGGTGAATAGAGAGTAGGGTGGGGCACAGGGGTCAGTTTTGATAAAAAACTGCTAAACACTTGCTGTGGTGTGGGTTGGTACACTGGCATGATGCATATTGTTTGTGTAAATCACCCATCATGAAATGAGTAAATGTGTTTCTCCAAGAAAATTCACTGAAGTTGAATGCGGCCTCTCACAACAACACTAGTTGGTACACTGATGCAGATGGGTTCCTAGAACACTCACCTAGCAGTGGTAGCCTTTACTATAAGGGGCCCACCCTTCATAAAATAATTCTGTTTTTTTGGAGGGGGTCCCCCCTCATGTTAGTTATGACATCTGCTGTGTCTCCCAGTCTTGCCAGATGGCCTTATGTAGTAGGTGCCCTATGGGGCCCAGTGGCTCAGTCTCTTTGTTTGCCTGCATCCCGTGCTCCAGGAATCTCATTTGTGTGGGTTGTGTGTGCCCTCCTGTTATAGTTGAGCCTTAATGGCTGTTGGCATGTTGGTGGGTGGGATTGACTCTCAGGCTAACTGGCTATGGTGTTTGGCATGTCCACAGTTTATGGGCTGCTATGGGGCAGGGGGCTTATGACACTGAGTGGGATTTACCCAGTAGACTCTGATGCCCACTGAGACCATCCTTTGGGTGTGCCACTTATAGGACTAAATGGATGGTGCTCTGCTGTAGTTGGAAGACAACCTCCAAGTATGTTAGTCCTGTGGCCTCTTAGGAAGGGCTAAGGATCCAGGCATAAATCACCCAGTGTCAGTGACTTGCTGGGGACTACCTTGATAGGAGGTACATCCATGGTTGGTTGCTTCCTTTGCTAAATCTGAAGGCACATGGGAGAGGCCAAGCTATGAATCAAGAATTGCTGCCACTAGTACTGGGCCTAAGGTAGCTATGCAAAAAGCCAGGACACCCTGAGGCCTTCTGCCACCTGCCAGCTCTCAAAAGGTTCAGCCACTGATAAAGCCTCATGCAGTACCCAAGTTGGGTGAGGCAGGGTCTCACTTAGTCACCAGAGTGGGACAAGTTATGTTCACCAGGTTAATGTACATTCTGGTTTAGTGCCAGTGCTGAGACTGGAGCTACTCAACAAAAGTTTCAGAGTGCATTGAGGTCAGTTGCTGCCTGCCTGGGTCCCATGGACCCTGATAGTTTCCCAAGAAAGAGTGTAGTGTGGGTGGGGCTGGCTGCTCATGGAGAAAGTACCTCCCATATTGGGGGTGTTGGGTAAGGTGGGGTCCCAGGGAGTCAGCAGGGTGGAGCAGCAGAGCTCAACAGACTAATTCAGATTCAGATTTGGCCATGGACATAGTGGGAGGGCTCAACACAGGAAAGATGGTGCCTATCTGCTGGCTGCACAGGAGGAGGGCCCCTACACAGGGAAAATGGCAACTTTCCTCCAGTCTCTATCTTGAAGGCACACAGCCACACACCTCAGCATTCCCCCACATGTTTCTGATGTCTCCTGAGTCACTGTCTGTCTGCCAGAGCCCAGGCCGAGTGTCTGCTAACTAGTGAGTCTGTGCATGGGCCCTTTAAGAGGACATCTAGGTTTCCTGTAGTTCCACCCAGATGTTTAGAATCCCTATTATTTTTCATAGCCACATGTGGTGGCTCCTCTTCCTTGCACCAGTACCCTGGATTGGGAAGCTTGGTGTACTCCTGGGCTCCCTTGATCCTCTAGGGGGATCTTCCATGGCTGAGATAACCCTTCTGATTCTCAACTGCCATGCTGAGGTTTGGGACTGGTTTGTTCTGCATCTCTACCGCTCCTACCAGTCTTAACATGGCTTCTTTATATCCTCAGTTATAAAACTTCTGTTCTGCTAGACTACAGGTGATTGTCTGTATTAATTGTTCAAATTCAGTTGTAATTTTCATGTGTATGTGTTCACAGAAGGAGGCAGGCATAGCATTTATCTACTCCACCATGTTGGATCTCCTCCTCCTGTCCTTCAATTTTAAATGATAGCTTTGCTGGGTAGCGAAGTCTTGGTTTTAGGTCCTTGATTTTTATCATGTTGAATATTCTCTGCCACTCTCTTCTGGCCTGCAAAGTTTCTGTTGAGAAATCAGCTGACGGTCTTATGGGAGCTCTCTTGTAAGTAACTCATTGTCTTTCTCATGCTGCTTTTAGAATTCTTTCTTTCTTTAACCTTTGTCATTTTAATTATGATGTGTCTTGATGTGGGCCTCTTTGGGTTTATCTTATTTGAGGATCTTTGCACCTCATGGGCTTGTGTGTCTATTTTTTTTTCTTCCGCCACGTTAAGGAAGTTTTCAGTCATTTCTTCAAATAGTTTCTCAATCCCTTGCTCCCTTTCTTCTCCCTCTGGCACTCATATGATGCAAATGTTGTTACATTTGATGTTGGCCCAGAGGTTTCTTAAACTATCTTTTATTTCTGCCACCTTGTCTTCTAAATCATTGATTCGATCCTCTGCTCCATTTAATCTGCTGTAGATTACTTCTAGTGTGTTCTTCATTTCAGTTATTTTATACTTTATTTATGACTGGTTCTTTTTTATGGTTTCTGTCCTTCTTTATGCTTGCTATAACTCTGTTGAAGTTCTCACTAAGTTCCTTCAGCATTTTTTTTAATGTTTTTGTTTTTTTATTGATTTTGACAGAGAGAGAGAGAGAGAGAGAGAGAGAGAGAGAGAGAGAGAGAGAGAGAAAGAGAGAAAGAGAGAGAGAGATAGAGAGAGATACAGAGACAGAGAGAGAACTGAACTGGGGGAACTCCCCAGTTCAGCACATGGGTCCACACGGGCTGGGGCCGGGATTTGATCCTCGGCTCGGTCCCTGGAGCTACAGAGTGAGTGTTTAACCCACTGAGCCATCCCGGCTTTTCAGCTTCAGCATTTTTATAATGAGTGTTTTTAACTCTGTCTCTGGTGGATTGGTTACTTCTATTTTATTTAGTTCTTCTTTTATTTTATTTGATTGATTGATTGATTGATTGAAGTTGTCTCTTGTTCTTTTATTTGGGAAATATTTCTTTGTTTCTTAATTCTGGCTGCCTCTCTGTGTTTGCTTCTATGTATTAGGTAGATCTTCTATGTCTGTCAATCTTGGTTGGGTGGACTTATGTAATAGGTGACCTATGTGGTCCAGTGGCATAGTCTCCTTGGTCCCTTATGCGTGTGTTCCAGGAGTGTCCTTTGTGTGTATTTTGTATATTCTACTGGTATAGTTTGGCCCTGCTTACTTTTGGCATGTCAGTAGGAGAATAACTCTCAGGAGGACTGGCTGCGAGGATTGGCTATGCCCATAGTGTATGAGCTACTATGTGCAGTCTGACCACTTGTAGGACCAAGAGGCATGCCCCCACAAACTGGGGGCTGAACCAGGGGCCTCCTACATGGGAAGCTCACCCCAGTGAGAACTAAACTGGGGGCCACACTCCAGTTCAACATTTGGATCTGTACTGGCCCAGACAGGGATTCAATCCTTGGACCCCGGGGCTAAAAAGTGAGCGCTCAACCTATTGAGCCATCCTGGCATCCCCTGCAGATTCAGTTCTTGCCCCAGTCATCAGACTGTGGTCACTATACAAAGTGCCCTAAGAACACTATGACCAGCCACCACTTGCCGTGGGCCCACTGATCCTTGAGAGCTACCTAAGAAAGGCTGAGTCTGACTAGGGCTGACTGTCTGCTATTGAAAGTTTCCCAGGCCATCATGGGTTGCCCATTGCTGGATAATGCTTTCAAGATGAGGCTGGCTGTGCAGGAGCTGAAAGCATTCTGGGTGATGCCACACTAGCTGAGTGGGGCAAAGACCCAGGGAGTCAGCAATTTGGTGTGTGCACAGATTTTACCAGACAAATGCAGTCTCAGATTTGGCCCTATGGGAGTGGGCTCAACACAGAAAAGATGGTTCTTTCCTGTAGGCTACACATGAGGTGGGGTCCACATGGGGATAATGACAACTGTCACTCCAGTCCTTGCCCTGAAGCCACACAACTGTCTTTCCCTATATGTCTCTGGCGCCTCTTGAGTTTCTTCCCCTCTGCCAGTGCCCGGGGTGAGTGTCTGCATGTGAATGAGTCTATGCAGGTGCTTTAAGGGGATGTCTCAGTTTCCAGCCACCTTTTGTCTCACCAGAACAAATAGATGTAATTCTTGCTAATTTTCATTGCAGATGTGGGGACTCCTCTTCCCCACACAGGACCCTTGACTGGGGAGTTCAGTGTGGGGCTAGGATCCCCCAGTCTTCAGGAGGAACCTCCACCACAAAGGTGTCTCTCCTGGTACTCTACTAAGTATGGGTTTGGGATCAACCCATTTCACATCTTTGCTTCTGCCACCAGTCTCGAAATGGAATTCCCTTTATATCCTTAGTTATAGAGGTTCTGTTTAGGTAGTCTTCAGATGATTCTCGAGATTGATTGTTCTATAATTTAGTTCTGATTTTAATGTGACCCTAGGACGGGGGTGGCAAACCTATGGCACGCGTGCCCAAAGTGGCACATGGAGCAATTATTTCGGCACGCGGAGCTGTGAATACCATTTAAAAAATTATTGTTTATGCTCATATAGACATAAAAATAATCGATACCTCTATCTCACTCGATGGGTTGGCACGCGATCGAGCGAGTATACTCTTATTTTATAAACTTTGGCACTCGATCGCCAAAAGGTTTGCCACCCCTGCCCTAGGAGGAAGCAGGCCCGGCAGTTTACGTATCCTGCCATCTTGGACCTCCACCTGATTCTACTACAAGCACTCCTCATTTAATGACCGAGTTCCACGCCTATGACTAGGCCATTAAGCAAATTGATCAATAAGCAAGGAGCTTAAAGGCAGATATCTTGTGGTGTGTTATGGCACCAACAGGGTATGTATTTTTCAATAGATACCATGTGATACCATACTTATAAATGAAATATATAGTCTTATGTGATTGCAAACACTGATGTAGTGACTACTAACTGACTGCAGGAACAAGACAAAGACTGAGAAAGGGGATTCCCCACATTGGAGAACTAGTTGTAAGTCCGAGTGGTCATTAAACAGGTAGATGGTTAAATGAGGAATGGCTATTTTCTTATAGTTACTAGAAGTTACTATTTCCCTTACATTTGTGACAAGGTGCATAGCAGAATACACAGTACTATTTCATCCCAGTTCATCACAAGTGAAAGTTTTTTGTTTTTTTTTTTTAATTTATTGTTAAATTTGATGAGGTTACATTGGTTGGTAACAATTAGACAGTTTACAGATGTACAAGTCCACCTCACATCATTCATGCATCGTATTATTTGCCCATCACTCAGTATCAGTTCCCCTTCCATCACCTTATATCTAGTGCCCACTCCCACCTCCCCCCACAACTGTCCCCCCGCTCCTCCCCCCTATCCTGGTAACCACCAAACCATTGAGTGTGTCCATAATGCTGGTGCCCTCTCCCACCTTCCCTCCCTCTCTCCCTCCCCCCTCCTCCCCCTCCCTCTGGCAATCA
>PVKE010038997.1:0-15221 GCA_004027555.1 Craseonycteris thonglongyai
GTGATGGAAGGAGAGCTGATTCTGGGTGGTGAGCACATAATGCAATACATAGATGATGTGATGTAGATTTGTACATCTGGAAACTATCCAATTGTTACCAACCAAAGTCACCCCCAATAAATTTAACAATAAAAAAAAGAAAGGAGCCAGGAGGAGACACAGGATTCTGCAATGGAGGCATTCACAATCGCTGCTAAACTATGCTGACCAAGTCTCACACATCCTCATCCAGGCTAGAAAAGCAAAGGCAAATGAAAAAGACAATTATCACCTTGGGGTCCAATCGACAGTTCCTAAATCAGATGAAACTGGAGTGGTATCACATCTGAGTGGGAAGACAAGGCCCTCCTAGGGCACAGGGAGAGAACCTTAACCCAGCAGGTGCCATCAACCAAAGTGATAGATATTACAGAAGGCAGTGATGAAGGAGTCTTTTATTCAAACATTAGTTAGATGCCCACTGTGTAGCAAAGGACATATGTTGCTAGATGGGATAAGAAAAAATTTATAGCATATGAGGGGAACCCATAAAACTCAGAATTTATTTATAAAAAAACTGTGCATTTATTCGTACATGTTTAAACTTCAGTTACCTTCAGAGTACTCTTGGTTTGACACAAAACACCTATCAAGATGTTTTTCCCACTGCTCAAAACTTTTTGAGCTTGTCGATTTTGATGCCTTTTAGTGCTTTTGCTGTGTTTTGTTTTACCTCTTCCAAATCAGCAAAAAAGTTCCCTTTGAGGACTTTTAAATCCAGGGAAACAACAAAGTCATTTGAGGCAAGATCAGGTGAATAGGAAGAGTAGAGCATAGAGGTCATGCTGTTTTGGGTCAAAAACTGCTAAACACTCAGTGCAGTGTGGGCAGGTGCATTGTCATATCACACATTGTTCGTGTAAATCACTCATCATGAAATGGGCAGATGCATTGAAAGAGTCTCCAAAAAATTCACTGAAGCTGCACACAGCTTCTCACAATGCCAGCTGGTGCACTGATGCAGATGGGTTCCTAAAACACTCACCTAGCAGGGAAACCTATGCTATAAGCAGCCCACCCTCCATAAAATAATCCCATATTTGTGGTGTCCCCCTCATATATATATGGATCCTGATCCCTAGAAATGCAGTCCAGTAAGGCAACTGTATCACAACATAAGGTTTGCCTGTTATAAGACCACAAAGGACCATAGAATTTATCTCTCGATGACAGGAAAACCATGGAAGACATGACATTTGAGCCGCTATAGAAAAGTGGTGAATGAATATCCAAAAAACTGGAAGAGGCAAAGGCTGTTCCCAGTGGAGGGAAGAGGACCAGTGAGACTGAAGAGTGGGGCTCGTGAAGAGTCCCAAACAACAAACTAAGAAACACAGGCTTTATTTCATAGGGAATGTGGACCGTTTCATCTTAGAGGGAATAGGAAATGTGCTTTAAAAAGATGACTATTATACAGCAACCCCTAGGATGGATTGGATAAGACAAAGGTGGAAGGCAGGGAGTGTAATTATGAGGCTGTTGAAACAGTTCACGCACAAGGTCAAGATATTCACTGAGGCAGCAGAAAGAGCAGCAACCCATGGGCGCTTTGATGTACAGACAGAATACAGAGCACCTGGGCACTAAAAAGGGAAAAAGAGAAGGCAAGGATCAAAGAGGCCAATAAGTAAAGAAGGATGATCCACTCAACACTCAGAGTGTTTATTGTGTGCAGTGCACTGGTGATGCAAACATGACTTAGGTACACCCCTAAGCATCAAGAAGCAGGAGGGAAATAGAGCATCAATAGCCACAGCACTAAACAATGGCTACACGATTTGGGATTTAAGGATAAACAAATTTGCAGTTACTCATCATTCCTTAAACTTGAAATTCCCATTATCTTTCAGGCCTTCTTCTACACTCCAGTTTAAAGCCTCACTTTTTTTTTTCTTTTTTTTTTCTTTTTTTCTGCTGGCAGTTAGGAATAAGCTACACTAAATCTAATCCTATGAAGTTTAAGGTTAAGGTCCCTGTTTTCAGATAAGGACCCAATGGAGAAAGATTAGGTAACTTGTCCAAGGTCACACAGTCCATCAGGGGCCAAACCAGCTTGTCTGTCTCTAATCCTGTGTTCTTACCTGTCACCCATCCCTGAAATCGTCTACCCAACCCCTCCCCCCATTCTCAGAGCCCCATCTCAGCCTGAATACTGTCATTGCTTCTGAGTATTGTGACTGCTCCTGACCATATACCTCCGGTCTGGTTTCTCCCAGTTCTTGCCCAATGCTTCCAGCTAAATACCTAAAACCAGATTTGCATCACACCACTTCCATTTACGAATGTTCACAGCTCCTTATGTCCACTAAATACAGCTCAAATCCCACAGTCTGACATTCAGGGACTCCCAACACTGGTCAAATGCCACCACTTACATATGTTGCTACCTCCCATTTAGCTTTTAGGAGCAACATTTTATGTTTTCCTGAAGTATTCATAGCCCATAGATGTGCACATACAAGACAGTCACTCAGGTATAGGTGTAGGGATAGAGATGATAAGAGATGAAAATGGAGCTGAAGGGAAGAGAAAGGAGGGAGGGAAGAAGAGGGAGAGAGGGGGGAGGGAGGAAAAGGGGGGCGAGGGGAGGAGAGAGAGACAGACAGATCTTGGAAATGAGAGAAAAGCCATGTCATAATAGTCATCTGTTCTCATACAGTGCTCTACTTGGCTTTTTTCCAAGGTTCAAGCTCCAGGGCCTTCTGTCTCATTGGGAATTCAAGATAGGAAGCTTTCAGGAAGACAATAAGTGATCAATACATGGGTTGTATGATACAGCGGAAGCTGCTATAAGCTCAGAGAAGAGAGAAATCCATGTGAGCGGACAGGACCTACCATAAGAGGCAGATGGCAACTCGAGCTGCCTTTAAAGGTGAGGACAGAATTAAGACACGTGGGGAAGAGAGAGGCACTTTCCACTTGACAGAAAAAAGTACAAATTCCCCTAAAAGTTCCACTGTGAGTGTAAATTCATTCAATTAATATTGCACGGGGAACCCCATCTCTGTCGTACTGAGCCTGGCAGCCAACGAGGAAACATGACATAACACCCCCACCCCCACCCCCACCCCGAGACTGACAGCACAGGCAGACAGCCCCCTCTCCCCCCACCATTAGCTTGGCCCAGGGCCAGTCACCACCAAGCTCTTCAAAAGGCACACACAGCACGCCTTCGTCCTGTCTGCAGTGCTATTTGGAGATGGCTGAGACAGCACTCTGACGGAAAGCCTCGTCTGTGCAGACATGTGGTGAGAACACAGCCAGCACAGTAGGCAGTGGGCAGAGGATGAGGGAGTCCCACCTGACTTCTCCAATCAACCAGTCCTCATCCAGGCAGCTCGGAATATGCGCTACTACACGGTTAATGGTGTCTAGTGACTAAAAGCTTGATTCATAAAAAATGGAAGACGATTCTGACTCTGGGTTTTTTTTGTTGTGTTTTTTTTTTTCACGCTGAGGTTTAACTCGGGAAGATGCCGGTAGTGATTAACTCCTATGAAAGCTGCTACGCTACCAAGCAGGCTTCTGGAGGTGGGTGTGTAGAAATAAACAGGCAAGACAGAGCAGGAAAGTAGTAATGAAGTCATCAGGTTCTCTCGTGGACAATTTCACGGCCATGTACAACTTAAATGTAGATGCAAGGGAAAAATCCAGTTATAGGTATCATCTTTGACAATGGGAGAGCTGACATAGCATAATCCCTCACCTCCACTTCAATAACAGAAAACCGGTGCCATCTACCTCCCTCCAGAAACACTTTCAATCATTCCAATTTATAAGAAATAAAGGGGATGCTGGGATCGCTCGCCAGGTTGAGCACTTGCCTTGCAGCTGTGAGGTCCGGGGATGGAATCCTGGCCCTGGTCCATGAATCCCATATGCTGAACTGCAGCACAACTGGTAACCACCATGACTCAGAAGCAAAGGTTCTCACCTCCCATGTGGGAGGCCCCAAGTTTGGTTCCTGCCCTGTGCAGCCCCCAACCACATGTGCGGAATGAAACTATGTCACAACTAATGTTGTACAAATATGAAGACTGCTCTGGGCTCTTCCCCATTTTTATTCTCTCTCTCTCCCACCTTCTCTCAAAACAATAAAATAAATCTTTTTAAAAAAGAAGAAGAAAAAGAAGAAGAAGAAAAAAGAAAGGGAGGGAGGGAGGAAGGAAGGGAGGGAAAGAAAGGAGAAAAAGAGAAGGAAAATGTTCAACATTAAGGCAGCCTAAAGGTTATCTATTTCATTGCCAGGCTTATTCCATTATACTTGTATGTGAACCTTAATTGAGTTTTAAATGATTGTGATGCATCTGACTTTTGCTAGGTGGTAATTACATTCCACAACTGATTAAATGAGAAATCCCATTTCAAAAAGAAAAATTCATTACCACTAAAAATAAAAATGGAACCTATTTATATGCTCCTGTCACCATGCCCTCACACACACAGCGGGATAAAAACAAAGACATATGTGGAACAAAAAGCTACTCCAAGAGCCCAGGATGTAACAGATCTGTAAATCGGGGAAGCACACCCACTGGCAGAAATCCTGTTGAGTTCGTTAATTCATCTTCATTTCCATCTACTTGTTTAGATGATCAGCACGCAAACATCATTTCAAGCTCACAGTGTGCCAAACTGAGAGGGGAGCATAGTGGCAAATTCTCTTAAACCCACAGAATCTGTCGAATATAAACTCGACATGGCACAGTGTAGCATGAACTCAAGGTTGGTCAGTGTCTCTGCCTCTCTGCCTCTCTGTCTGTCTCTTGTCTCTCTTAGGAGAAGAATGAGTGACAGGAGTAGTTTTGGCAAAGTAGCAAGGTAATGAGTTTCACTAAATTTTAAAAATAGATGAAAAACCTATATCCAGGCAGTTTGATGTATGTTCTGAAGTACAGTATGTGCAAGTGAGTGATCAATTACACACAGAGCATAACCTCTTTTAACTGACCTCTACTTACCCACTTGCTAGAGTAGCGAACACTAGTCCTTCTGTAATATGTCCTGACTGATCAAGACTACTCTCTCTAGATGCTCACAGTCCTATTTAACCAGTTTTTAGCCAAACAATGGTATTGTCTGCTCCCAAATCTATGTATGCCATTTGTATCTGTTAGGATAATTACAGTATACTAAATATTTACAGTAATAATAATAGCTAGCACATACTCTATACCAGACATTGTTCTAAGGATTTTATTTGTATTCATTGATATAGTCCTCACAGCAATCCTATGAGGTATGTATAATCATCAGGCTTATTTTACAAATGAAAAAACTGAGGCCATAACCCAGCTTTAAGCTAAAGTCACGAAGCTCAGATAAGAACCTGAGTAGTCTGGCTCCAGAGCCCATACTTCTAACTAGTATGCTTTCCTGCTTAAATTGTAGGTATATTGATATTCATGAGAGCAAAAAGCAATAGTAGTTCTAGAAATTAGATGAAATCCTTTGGAAAGACTCACTAAAGCCACTGTTGAAAATCAATTGACTTCACAGCAAGTGTGGGCAAGGTAATTATGAAAGACTGGGAGAAAAAAAGAAATCACAATAAATGTAGAGTTCTGGACTCAGATCTTAAGCAACTGGAAACCAGAGGCAGCAAAAAAAATCCATCTCCAAACAAAGGGTCTACATCAGTGGTGTCCAAACTTTTGGCTTTCTGGTCTACACTGGAAGAATTGTCTTGGGCCACACATAAAACACAATAACACTATCAACAACTGATGAGCTTTAAAAAAAAAAAGCCTCAAAAAAATCTCATAGTGTTTTAAGAATTTGTGTTGGACCTCATTCAAAGCCATCCTGGACTGCAGGTTGGACATGCCTGGTCTACATGTTTTACATGTAGACATATAAACTCTGCACATATAAAGTTAAAACATAGCATTAAAGATATCTACATTCCCAGCTTTACTATATTTTTTAACTAACCAAAACACCTAGTCCTAATCACAACAGGAAAGAGACTTCTGTAGTGTATAGGCATGTGTATGTATACACACACACACACACACACACACACACACACACACACCCACCTAGAGTTATCAAGAACCTGAAAATAGAAAATGTCTAAATAAGTCTAGTGTTGCCCCCATTGGAAATCAAGCTCCTTGAGAGCAGGCTTTGCCTGCTTTGTTCACTTCTGTCTCTCCAGGCCCTAGAAAAACACCCAGCACAAGAAAGGCGATTGATATTTGTTGAAGGAATGACTACTGCTTAATTGAATGAGAACTGTGTGCAACTACAACACCGGCTAGGTGAGAGGAGATCTACGGTAGATAAGCAAGACAGCATCAGGCATTGGAAAGGTTCTTTGTAGGTAATGAAGGCAAATGTGGTTCTATGTGACTTAATTGTTTAGTAGTGTAATTTTCACTTGTCTCTGATCCAACAGGGTAGTGAGCAAATAATGGCATAAAATATAAGGTGTGCAGAGGACTAAAAATGTTATCGAATGGAAGAAAGGAAGGGACTGAATGAATACCTGAGAGCCAACTAAGTACCAAATGTTTCCTGATACATTTTCATTTTTAAACACAAAATCCTGTAAAGCGGTTCTTGTCCTTTTTAAGAGTTTGATATACTTGCCTAATAGCCCCTTACTCCTTTTAAGACTTGCCTTGTTAATAACACAGTACCGGTAAATTTTTATCTAGCATGCTGAAAGAATGGAATAAATACTTTACAGCTACTCACAGGTGGCCTCCTTACAAATGACAGGGGAGTAGAGGATCAATAAGCATCTGTTGAATAATTAAAATAAATGACATAGACTTAGAAACTACACTCATCTAAATTACTACTTCAGAAGGTTCTCTAAGCACAGTAGCACAACACATGGCAAGAAGTATTCGCCAGTGGTTCAGAAGAATATAACCAAAATATGGCCTTACCAGCCCATCAGCCGTGTGGCTTTTCAGCCAAGCACAGCCTATCACCCCCACACCCCAACCTCGTTCCCTCATCTATGAAAGGAATGACATTTGCCCCATGATCTCAGACATTTCTGGCCTAAATCCACCATATTCTGGGAGACACCAGGCAAGTCATAATCAGAGCTGCATTATGACTTTCATGGCCCCTAAGCATTGTTGTCCCTTCCTTCAGCAATTACATATTAATTAATTACATAGCAATTACCTATTAATTACAAATTATATTTTATTATATTTTATAACTTTATAGATGAGTATTCTAATATTACATACTAAAACATTTTGACTTAGAAGCTGTTTTTTCTATTAATTTTAAAAGAAATCACAAAACAAAAATATTATAGGCCCAAATGAGTGTGTGTTGTGGCTTAACCCCTTGACATATAAAGATGTCTCGGATATCTGGTGTGTACCTTAATTCATTGTCAACACTGATATCAATCTCTGAGGCAGGTAAAGATTTAATTTGCTTTGAGGCAGTTACAATGCAAATATTATCAATAATTATATATATTCATTGTCAAAGTGTAAACTGTACAAAAGTGATACTGAAGGCCAAATGGGGTAGTCAAGTGAAAATAGTGAGACAAATTCGTAGGGCTGACTATTCAACAGAAGATTCACAATCAAGTGAAGGTAGCCCTATTCAATGTAATGTTCATAAACATACAAGACCTATAGCTATATCAAGCAGTGATAATTGTGTTTCAGGAGATGAAGAATAGAATTGGGAAGAAAAAGAAAGCATTCCACATATCAAACCATTTACTCAAATTGCTGGTATAAATGCTTTAGTTTTGCAAAGGGTAGAAGCAAATCCTATGCCTCTTTGTGTTTTGAAACAAGTTCTAAGTGATGATTTTTTTGAAATGATAACCATAGAAACAAATAGATAAGCAAGTCAAGAGATAAAGGACCACAACTTGAAAAAGGACAAGGAGTGATTTCCAGTAACAAATTATGAAATGAAAGCATCCCTTTTGTTATGTATAATAATGTCACAAACACGAAAGTCTAAAATAGATATGTACTGGTCAAAAAGAGCATTAGAGATGCTAATGTCTTCAAAAACTATGCCCCACAAACACTTCTTGGCTATATCACACTTTCTTTACTTTGTGGATAATTAAACTGTATGTAAAGAAGACAATATAAAAAGTGCAAAGTATAGTTGGCTATTTGAATAATAAGCTTGAACAGTTACACACTCCACATGAAGATATCTCCCTAGACAAGTCACTGGAAATTCGTTTTTTAGAAAATTTACTTTTTATTGTTTGAGAGAAGGTGTGAAAGAGAAAGAGAGAGAGAGAATGGGGAGGGCCCAGAGCAGTCTCCATAGTTGTACATCATTAATTGTGACATAGTTTCATTCCACACAGGTGGATGTAGGACCACGCAGGGCAGGAACCAAAGTGGGGGCCTCCCACACAGGAGGTGAGAACCTTCACTGACATCCCAGCCGTTACTAGTTGCATCACAGTTCAGCATATGGGTCTGCACAGGCTGGGCTGGGACTCGAGTCCCAGACTTTGAAGTTGTAAGGCAGACACTCAACCTGCTGAGCTATCTTGACATCCTGTGATGAAATTTAAAGGATGACTGTGGTGCATGTAATTTATAGCTTCCAAACATGACAGATTTAGAATCAAAGTTTACAAGTTATGTGAATCAATACTGGATATTGCACACGCAGATGTTAAGTTAAAAAATAAATAGTATTTTTTGCTCACATAGAATTTCATTTAACACATATGTCAAGGGGTTAAGTCAACCTAAATCTATTCCATAAGGACAAGTACCATCAGCTACTCCCCCTCTCAGACTAGACTGTGCACAAGAGCCGTGTTTACACAGCACATTACCATGGCATCAGAGTGGCATTGCTGAAGGAGCCATCTGCTGCCTGTCTAAGAGGAAAAGGAGGAGGCAAGGCTGGAGCCCTGAAGGCCAGTGAGGCAGAAACCAACCCAACAGTGTAGTAAAATCTAAACAATGACCATTCCAGGGAACAGATATGCCAAGGCAACTGCAAAGCAACTGTGCTGGACTTGACCATGGACCCTGTCCTTCCTGACCTACCTCCTAAATTGCTTCTAAGATTTTCTGGTCTAAGTGATTAAAATTTAATTCACTGAACATATATTTATAGAGTGCCTACTATATGCCAAACATTGTTCAAGATACTTGATCTACTTGATCAGGAAAGCCAAAACAAAGATCCCTGCCCTGGGACTAATGTTCTTCACAGACAATAATGCAGGCACTCCTCACTTAACAAGCAAGTTCCATTCTTATGCCTAGGTTATTAAGCAAACTGGTTGATAAGCAAGGAGCTTAAAGGCAGATGTCTTGTGATGTGGCAAGGCTCCATGGGTATGTATTTTTCAATAGATCTCACATGACACCACACTTATAAATGAAGTAAGTAATCTTGCATGATTGCAAAAGCTTCATTTAGTGAACACTGACCAACTGCCTGGAAGAGACAAAGACTGAGAAAGGGGACTCCCAAGACACACAGACTGAGAAACAGGATTCCCTGCACTGGAGAACTGGTTGCAAGTCCACGTGGCCCTTAACAGGTAAGTTGTTAAGTGAAGGGTGGCTGTATACACTATAAGGAGTCCAGCATCAATCCAGCATTTCTTAGGTGTTCAAAAGCCATCTGTTTGAAAAACTATTCTTTCCCCATTGAACTGTCTTGGCATCCTTGCAAAAATCAATTGACTATAAATGTAAGGTTCCATTTCTAGGCTTTCAATTTCATACCATCGATCTATGTATCGATTACTGTAGTTTCGCAGTAATTGGTTTGTCAGTTTTCAGTTCTTTGAATTTCCACATAAGCTTTTCAATTTCTGCAAAATAGGGATTGCATTGAGTCTGTAAATCAACTTGAGGAGTAAGGCCATCTTAACAATATTTAATGTTCTGATCCATGAACATGAGATGTAGTTCTATTTCTTTGGGTCTTCTTTATTTTCTTTCAACAAAAGTTGGTAGTTTTAAATTTCATTTTGTACTTCTTTTGTTAAATTTATTCCGAAGTATTTTATCCTTTTTCATACTATTGTAAGTGGAATTATTTTCTTACCTTCATTTTGAACATTTCATTGCTATTGCATACAAATGTAATTAATTCTATATATTTATCGTGTTTGTATTCTGCAACCTTGCTGAACTCATTTATTAGTTCTAACAGCTCTTTTTTTGTGTAGATTCTTATTATTTTCTATGTTACCAGCAAATATAGTTTTATGTCTTTCTTTTCTATATGGATATATTTCTTTTTCTTGCCTAATTGCCCTGACTAGAACCTCCAATACAATGACGAATAGAAATGGTGAGAATAAATATCTTGACTTTAAGGAGGAAACATTTAGTCTTTTGCACTTAAGTATGATGTTAGCTGGTTTTTCATAGACGTTCTTTATCAGGTTCAGGAAGTTTTTGTCTATTCCTAATTTGTTGACTGTTTTGAACCAGAAAGGGTCGATTTTGTGAAATGCTTTCTTTGGGTATATTCAGATGATTGTGTTTTTCATCATATATTCTATTAATATAAAGTATTATACTAATTGATTTTCAGATATTAAACTAACCTTGCATTCTGGGACAAATCCCAGATTGTTATGTATAACCCTTTTCCATATTGATGGATTCAACTTGCTAATATATCACTTACATTTTAACCTTGAAAATAAAATTACCATGCCTTTTTGAGAAGCAAACTTTGTTATCTCTGTTAAAAATTAAATAGTGAGAATAGCTCAGCAATTGAGCACTTGCCTCACAACTGCAAGGTCCAGTGTTTGAATACTGGCCTTGACCCATGCAAACCCATATGCTGAACTGCGAGGCAGCTGGTAACCACCAGAATGGTCCAGTGGCAAAGGTTCTCCACTCCTATGTGGGAGGCTCTCAGTTCGGTTCTCATCCCCCAATGTGGCCCCACATCCACCTGTGCGGAATGAAACCATGTTACAACTAATGATGTACAATTACAGAGACTGTTCTGCCCCACTCTCTAACAATAAAATAAATCTTAAAAAAAAAAAAGGGGGAAGCCAGGATGGCTCAGTGGGTTAAGTGCTCACTTTGCATTGCCGGGGACCAAGGATCGAATCCTGGCCCAGGCCTGTGCGGAACCATGAGCTGAACTGGGAGCTCACCCAGTTCAGTTCTCTCTCTGTCTCTGTATCTCTCTCTCTCTCTCTCTCTGTCAAAAAACAATTAAAAATAAGTAAATAAATATTTAAAAAAAAAATGGAGTAGTTCCCTAAAGAATTGCACAACTGGTCTTAGCAATTTTAAAATAACATTGCATTTTGTACAAATTAATCATCTAACATAACACAGAATTTTAAACAGTAGCCTCAGTATTTTATCCTAAACTGTCTCCAATGACCACCTAACAAATTACTAAAATATTAGTATTAATTACACTGTCTAAAGAGCATTGTTATGTTGGATTATAATCTGTATTTTCTTCTGTAATTCTATTGCAGTTCAAAGTGTAGCAGGCTTAGATTACCAAGTATTAATGTCTATAGCAAATTAAACAAGCTTAATTTTTAAAAAAATTAAATCTTTCTTACATAACTTTCATCAATGATGTCAGATCTTTACAGATTATCATACAGAAAAAATAAGAACCAAAAATATTTTTCTGTTTCTCCAAACAAAGAATAAACATGAGAGTAGAATAAACATCATTCGGGGCCTCATCAACCTGGGGTGGTAAACTGACTCTGAGCTCATATTACTAAGTGATCACAATGTATATCACCGGGAATGCCAGACCTAAGTTTATTATAAACCCTATTTTTCTTCCACTGCATTCTCACACATATTCCACCATTCTGGTTTTAAATACTCTACATATTTGAAACATTTAAAATCATAGGTATGACTTCAGTCAATGAAGGAGGGAAAAGGTTAGCAAATCCTTTCTCTAAAGCAGCGATCCCCAACCTTTTTGGCACCAGGGACCAATTTCATGGGAGACAATTTTTCCCGAATGAGGGTGGCAGGTGGGGAGGGTATGTATGCACAGTTCACAGTAGGGTTCACATTTCTATGAGAAATTAATGCACTGCTGATCTGACAGGAGGCGGAGCTCAGGTGGCAATGGGCGCAATGGGGAGCAGCTGTAAATACAGATGAAGCTTCGCTCACTTGCTGGTTGCTCACCTCCTACTGTGCAGCTCAGTTCCTAGCAGGCCATGGACTGACACTGGTCCATGGTCTGGGGGTTGGGGACCCCTGCTCTAAAGCACAACTTTATAATAGGATAAAACTGTCAAAAAATAAAAACACAATGATTTCAAATATTTAGAAAGCAACCAAAGGCATGCAATAAGTTGAGACATATACGTTCACAAAGCACTGCTCACCTTTGGGTAAGTACAGTGGGAATCTGTGACATTCCTGCCTGCAGCTACTCACCATCGCCCAGTCCAGCTCAATGAACAGGACAGTTATACAAGAGTGGAGCTGGCTGGGAACTAGCATCACTCAGAAGGGGCTCACTGGATTTTGACCAGAGAGTAAAAAAAAAAAACATGCCCAGTAGATAACAGGAAAAACCCACCTCTCCTAGCCTGAGGTTGCAGTCCTGGTTGGGGTTAGGTAGCACACTGAAAACTAGTCAGAAATTTAGCAGGAAGATCCTGGAAATGAGTTAACCAGAGAGAGACTTTATATGCATTTCCTACATCCTTGGCTGTCTGGAAACCTGCACACATGCTCAGTGAAAACCTGAAAGGGCCCAGCAGAAAATAAATGTGGGAATATACTTAAAAACTGTGCTGGACTTTCCGAAAAGTAGAGTGAGGATCTACACTAAAAAGGAACAAAAATACTGTCAGCACCAACTTTTTCAAAACTCTGGAAATTAACCAAAGACTTGTAACAATTTGAGGAACATGCATTGATGAAAATGTTGGCTCTCAGGAAGCATAGTAGGTGCAGGACATTTTCATTCAGCTGGCTCCCATCCTCCTCTCTCCAGTTGCACTGGAACCTTGAACCCGCAGCCCTGCAGCTACCAGAGCAGGAAGACTGGGTTTGGGGCTCCTTAAAAATCCCCACCCACACAAAGTATCGCCACTTTTTGACCACCATCTCATGTGTCATCATATCCTCAGTACCAAGTAGAATTCTGGACACAGAATGGGTGTTTGATGTATTTCTATAAATTATATACTAGCAATGAACAATCTGAAAATGACTTTGGGAAAACAATCCCACTCACAAAAATTTAAAAAGAATACAATACTTAGGAAACAAATTTGACATAAGAAATGTTAAGACATTAGAAGCTACAAATATTACTAAAAGTAAAAATCTAAATATATATATATATATATATATATATATATATATATATGCTGGCCATTTAGTTTGCTATTCCCTTATTTAAATAATTTAATATAAAAATAAGTTATCTGGTTCCTACATGTTTTTATCTGATCCTAATATGAGAATGTTTTTGCATTAAATAAAACTCAAAGATATAGTTATTACTTGCAGTTCACTATTCTACTCTACTCCAGTTCAGGCTTATAACAAAGTCAGCAGAAGGAAAAATATGTAGCGAAGGGGAAAGCCTGATATTTAAACAAAAACAATTAATGAAAATTTTACTATTTAGCCCAAGTACTCATAGATGCAATGCAAAAAGAACGAGAAGAACTAGATATTTGTAAAATACACCTAAAAGAGATGAAATGAGAAAGTTTAACAATCTTAAAGACCTAACATTTTCAAATGCGTAAGAAGAAATGTCCTAGACAGAACATTTTGATGATTGCCAGCTAAGAGGGGGATTGAGAGGGAGGGTGAAAAAGGGGATGGGATTAAGAAATACAAATTTGTAATGGGGGTGTAATAATATAGCATAATGGGGGTGTAATAATATAGCATAATGGGGGTGTAAAATATAGCATAAGGAATATAGTCAATAATGTTGAAATAACTGTGTATGGTGTCAGATAGGTACTAGATTTATCAGGCTAATCATCTCATAAGTTATGTAAATGTCTATTCACTATGCTGTTTATACCTGAAACTAATATAATATTGTATGTCAACTCTAATTGAAAAATCAAACAATTATTAAAAAAAGAAAAAAGAAAGAAATGCCGGGATAGCTCAGCTATTTAGTGTTTGCCTCACAATCGTGAGGTCCAGGGCTTGATTCCCTGCCCAGCCTGTGCAAACCCATATGCTGAATGAACTGCAGTGCAACTGGTAGCTGAGATGGTGGCAAAGGTTCTCATCTGCCATGCAGGAGGCCCCCAGTTCGGTTCCCGCCCCACACAGCCCCACATCCACCTGTGTGGAATGAAACTATGTTACAACTAATAATGTACACCTATGGAGACTGCTCTGGGTCCTCCTCCCTTCTCTCTCTCACACACACCTCTCAAACAATAAAATAAATTTAAAAAAAAAGAAAAAGAAATGTCCTATCCTAGAGAAGCAGTCAAGGTCATGACCAGACAATTTCAAAGGAAGAAATACAGTTACTAGTAAGTATAACATATAGAACACAGTGTCACTGGAAAGAAAAGGAATGCAGATATAAACATTAATCTATCATTTCCAGCTGAATTGATAGCAATTTAATAGAATGATAATATTCCATTTTGGCAAGAGTGATGTGAAATGGGTACTCTAATAAGTTGCTGTTGAGCATGGGAATAAAAAGTTTTTTCCAGAGGGCAGTTTGTAAGCATGTCTCAGGAGCTTTAATCTTGTGCTCGGATCCTTAGATCTGAAAATAACTGCAGAAATGCAGAAAGATTTATAGAGTATAGTGTCTGTCTTAGTCAGCTGGGGCCCTTGTAATAAAATACCACAGACTATGTGGCTTATCAACCACAAATGTATTTCTCACAGCTCTGGAGGCTGGAAGACTGAGGTCAGGGCACCAGCATGGTTGGGTTCTGGTGAGGGGCCTCTTCCTCATTTCAGACAGCTGACTTCACATGGCAGAGACCAGAGAGAAACTAAGCAAGCTCTGGTATCCCTTCTTATAAGTCCACTAACTCTATTCCTGTGCGCTCCATCCTTATGACCTAATCTCCTCGCAAACGCCCCTCCTTCTAATACTATCACACTGTGAGTTAGAATTTTAACATATGAATATTCGGGGACACAAACATTTAGTCCTGTCAACAGTGTCTGTTTCAGCATTATTGATAATAACAAAACATTTATAAACCACCTAAG
>PVKE010038998.1:0-15209 GCA_004027555.1 Craseonycteris thonglongyai
AATAAATATGTATCTCTCTCTCTCTCTCTCTCCTCTCTCCTCTCTCCTCTCTCCTCTCTCTCAAACAAAAAAAAAAAGAAAACTTCAGAATATTTAAAAGTATAAAAAAATATGCAACAGGGGAAGCCAGGATGGCTCCGCAGGTTAAAAACTCACTTTGTAGCCCTGGGGACTAAGGATCAAATCCCAGCCCCAGCCCATGCAGGCCCATATGCTGAACTGGGGTGTGTCCCCAGTTTGGTTCTCAAAGGGGCAAGATTCCCATGTGGGAGACCCCCGGTTGTACTCCTGCCCCCATGTGCTTCCCATGTGGGGAGAGCTCCCCAACTGGACCCTACCCTGTGCAGCCCTGTGCCCACCTGTGGAGTAAAACTATAAGGAAAACTAAAGCTGTGCAATTATGGAGACTGCTCTGGGCCCTCCCGCTTCTCTCTCTTTCTCTGTCAAAAACAATAAAAATTAATATTTAAAAAAATAGTTATGCTATAAAAAATACCCCAAAGCATTTAAAATGATTTAGTGGCATTAGTGAAAAACTAAGCAAAATACTGAGTTTCTTTTATATACCTCAGAATATATCTCCAAATTCTGAAGAGACATGTGATGCAAGAAAGCTGATATTTATATTAAGAGGATAAAGAGGCTTTTCATTAGTGCTAGAAAAACTAGCTATCTAAAAAAAGTAAAGATAATGTTATATTTTCATTTCACATTACTTACAAAGTACATTATATAGTAATTAATGGCTAGGTTAAAAATGATTCAAATATAAACAATAGGTAGTGGAGATAAAGTAAAATTTTAAAATGTCAGAATTATTTAATTTGTAAATGTTATTTTTGTGTGTGGATGTTTTTATTATTTCTATGCTTTGCTACTGCAACATTCCATCATGAATAGAGCATCTGAGATTTTGCACATTAGCTTAGTTTAAGCCCAGTTATAAGTGGATATAGAAATAGAAATATGAACATTTAAATTCCTTGAATTGTGTGTTCTATGGGTTTTGGAACTGAAAACTTTTAAGAACATTATCCTACATATTTCATTTTAATTTTAAACATAAAATGTATTATTTTCATTACATATTAGACAAAATAACAAACGTTAATTTTTGCAACTATATTTATCAAAAACATGTGAACAACTCTATGTGTTATTCTATAAAGCCAAATATTAAGTAAAAGATTTACAAATTAAGAAATAAAAACATGTCTGGGGATACAATGTACATCACAGTGACTATAGTTAACACTACTGTATTGTATATTTGAAAGTTGCTAAAAGAGTAGGTTCTAAAAGTTCTATTAACAAGAAAAAATATGTAACTATATAGGGTTATGGATAATTAACAAAACTTGTTGTTTCAATAAGTTCACAATATATATCTATATCAAATCATTATGTTGTATACCCAAAACTAATACAATGTGACGTCATTTATACTTCAATATTAGAGAAATAAATTATATCAGATTGTTAATTATAGAATATACAGTGTCAAAGCATTAATTTTAGTAGTTGTTATAATTACACTGAAAAGTACATGATAGTTCTATAGAACTTGATTGAGAAATCAGTATTATTAAAGAACAGCTTATTTTAATCAATGGACAGAAAAAGACATTATTGTTCTCTACTTTTCTCTAAAAGAAAAAGGAATCTTAACAAAAAAAATTCAGGCATTTTTTTATTTTTACTTTTTGTCTTTCCTAGGTTAAGCTTTATTTTTCACAATTATATCATCCTAGACATGAAATGCAGTGACAGAAATATCATATCAAAACATTTTACTCTTAACCCAGAATACCACAAGAAGAACTATAAGAAAGGAAATAAGCTTTGACATCTTTGTCAAGTCAAAATTGCAGGTAATTATTTTAAAGTAGGTCTTCTTTTTTATTTTAAAACTGAAGGAAGAAATGTGGCCACAATTATTCTCCAATGGAAATGTAAAAATAGTACACTTCATAATTCTATGAGTTATCAACTCTATTCTTTGTGTGATGCAGTAGGAATCTAACAAATAAAACATTCATTTGAAAAATGTAAATTAGTACAATGGGCTCAGTGCAATTCGAATTATCATATAGAATATTCAAATAATGAACACTAACTTAAATGTTGTGTTGTTTAGTATCCTGTCCTGAATATTAAAATTTAATGAAATGAGGTACACATAAATGGCATATCTGTTATATTTAGAAATTTTCAGTTCTCTACTAGCTAAAAGAAAAATTATTTGAGAGGAGGTAAACCACTACTAATGTCATTATAATACCACATGCCAATGCGATTTACATATTATTCCTAATTAATGACTATCCCATTAGGAATAAAATTTCCCTTTAAAAAAACAAGGTTTTTTTTCTTTGTATGCTACATACAAAAAATACGTTAAGTACTTTAAAACAAATTTGTAGAATGTCTTTGGATGCTTGAGGCAATTTGAAGGAAGACAGACAAAAATAGGTTGTTAGCTAAATAAGTCTTAGGAAAAATAATAAATAATCATGGAAAAAATAAGTACTAGAAATAATTATAACTACAATAATAAATTGGGCTTTGTTTTTCAGAAAGTAAATAAAATTTCCCTTAATCCTGAAGAACAGTGTTATAATTTTATATATCTTCCTACTTTTCTAAAGAAGGAAGTAACACAATTAGAACTGAAATCTAATTTCTTAATATGTTTGGATATGTTTATTAATGGAACCAAGTGATCCAGAATATCTCTTCCAGCCCAAACTGCTGTGTATCAGAGCTGAGATGTGTACACAGCTTTGTGGCTCTAAACTTTCCACTACACTAAATGGTGCCCTGAAAACTACGTATTTGGGGAATCTATGTGGATCATTCATACACTCTTCTTTACCAGTCTTGATTAGGCCTCAGATTAGTGTGTCTATATATTCCACTGCCTTATAAAATAGTTTATCTGAATCTTATGTCTAATTTTCAAATGGGAAAATACATACTTATCAAAGCCAATGAAGAATGAATAAAGCACTTGCATTTGCAAAAGAAAATGGTTGAGCTCATATTACATAAGGAAAAATAAATGATTTTATTCATAATTCTAGAACATAATATTAATAATTATTAGTATTTATGACAAGTGAACATTATTCAGTCTACTCAAAATGCCTTTCCCACATTTTACCATGCCCAATCCCAACAACTCAAATTCTAAAATTCTACCATCTTTTTAGGGCACCTTTCTTGACTTTCAAGCAACATTAACTTTTTTGTATAAATAGTACTCAAGTACTATTTTTCCTGGTCCTTTTTAAATTTAAAAATTAGTTTTTCCTTAATAAATAAAAACAGTTTGGTATTACGTAAAGTCAAATTTGAATGACTTTATCCTCTATCTCTTTTTTACATTAATCTAATTCCATGAAGGTAAGCAGTGTTAATAGGTCACTAGGTTTTTTCACATAAAAATCAAGCAACAAGGAAATGTAAAATTTTAATGTATAAAAAAAGTATCTGTCTTTATTGATCAGAGGGTTGTCATTTATTGATTTTCTACTAGAAGTGCAAGCAAGGAAGTGGAATCAACTGAAATAAGGAATTATTTTTAAGACCCTTTACATTTAGCATTACATATCTATTTGAAAAAAATATAGCATTGATAGTTTCCTTAAACACACACACTCATGCACACAACACACACTGACATGATTCAAAACAGAAGACTGGTTATAATGCCAATCTCTTGTTACTACAAGCAAATCTAGCCAGAGTAAATTTGTTGAATCACTCTGATTTCCTCATTCGATAAATTGTGATAATGGTACCTATGTAAAGAAATCTAGTGTATAAAAGCGTTACCATAGAACATTTTTAAATGACATGTTAATAATCTTTTATGGAAATGGGATGATAGGAACATCATCAATAAAGCAAACTGTATGCAATTAATATTTTTGGACTGGTAATCAATTAGGCCATTTTCACTTGTAGTTCCACAGGTATTCATGTATTTTGGCTTGTGTGTTTTAATGCTGACTGGGTTTTGAGCTGCATTATGAGGCTTTCAAACAGGTGAAGTTCTTCAAGAATTGTACAGTTGTCCTGTTCAGTTCATGTTCTCACTAGCAAAACATTCAGTAAGTAATACTATCTACTAATAAAAACATTTGATGTGTTATGTATGATTGCTATTCAATATAGTTTTACCAGTTTATGTCATAGTGAAAGGGATACATAGGTAGATAATATTTGAAAGTATTTAAAGTTAGATTTCAGCACAATGGCATCTAACTCACAACTAAGGTTGTAAAACAACATCTATTTTCTCTCACATTTACATTTAGTTCCTATAAAAGTCATCTCTGGGAAGACATTTGTGAGGTATAGTTATTATTCAAACCCAACTGAACTGACATATTAAAATTTTATACTTTTTTTCCTCTATGGTTAATGAATATTTACAAAGTTAATCAAGAATTGATATAATAATTCAGGAAAAATCTGGCACACTTTTTTTTGCTTTGAATAATCAAGATTTTTGCTAATATTCATCAAATTTAAAAGGTAATCACTGAACTATTTAATTTTTTACAGCAGAGCACAAGACACTTGGAAATTAAGGGAACAGCTGAAGAAAATTTCCCAACTATACGCCCATCATCAACCAACATTGGGGAAAAGAAAGCATTTTTCTACAACAGAGAATGAGTGGACTCTTTCACTTATATACTTATTCAATAAGCATATTTGCAGCATTTACCCTGATTCAGGCAATATAACAGCAAATACACAAAAGTGACTAAGATGTGGCTGCTGTCCTCAAGGAACAAATTACCTGATAGATGGTCTGAAATAGTAAGAACACAAGTCTTAAAACTGTGAAAACCAATTTAATGGTTTAAAAAGGTAGAACAGGAAAAAAGATACAATTACCTTAGGTTTCAAAGAGAGTTTGAGTTTATTTATAACTTGAGAAAGAGTCAAGAATTATTTTTTAAAATATTCTATAGTTGTAAAGATGTAAAAGTTTTACCAAAGTCAAAATTTTCAAGCACTTAGTCTTTGTAATATTTTGATTTCAAAGCCTAATTATGTTTCCAATAGACCATTAACAATGACACCAGTGAGTAAGAGATATTTTCTGAGTAGCTCTACATTGTAAATAAATAATACTAATTACATACTTTGTACTTCCCAATGTATTGTTTTCCTTGGAACACAATTGTTGTGTTTATGTTAACTGACAGTAAGATAGTTCAAGATATTTTAAGAAAACACTTGATAATGCCCAGAAATAGAAATCTGATTTTGTGTGAGAAAGGAAAATCTAAACTCTACTCTAAATTTATTTAATAGTTACATTTTTTTTCTAAGATTGTATGAAGGGTTTGCTGTTCTCATGTCCCATGTCTCAACCTTGTATATTTTTTATTATTGATTTTAGGCTACAACATTCATACATGGGCAACAATATATTCAGGCAAGCAAAATAATTCTTAATCATGCCATCATGGATTTTTTGGGTACATTTTCACATATTTTATTTCCCTATACACAGACTGTATGTATAATGGCAAGTAAAGGAAAAACTATTTAAAGAGATCTCTCTCTTCCCAGCTATGTGAGACCTCAGCAAGAAAAAGAAGAAAACTGTTTACAGGTCAAAGAGAAAGGCCTTCCCAGGCATGATTGGCTGGCATTTTCTTCTTGAACTTCTCAGCTTTTGGACCTGTGAGAAATAAATGTCTGATGTTTAAGCCACCCAGTCTATGGTTATAGCAGCAATAAAAAGAAACAGATATATACATGAACATACATGCACACAAATTTTATATATTTGCATTTATACATTTTATGCTACTGTTTTTTAACCTGTTCCTTTATTTAGTAGAAGCACATGAATATTTCCTCAAATTCATTAAGGTGGGGAATTTACATGACTTCGAAAAGCACCATGATACAACTTTTTGTGGATATATGTAGTTCATTCACTATATTTTCACAACATATGACACTTATTTTACATACATTAAGCAAATAAATAATTTTTGTTTAAAATATTCTCATAATGTTTGCGTATTTTCTCTAAAATATTTTTTCCTACAATTATTAAAATTGAAAATTTAAGTAGCATTGTAGTACTTACATTATCATTTGAAAACAGACTGTGCATATGGCTTATTTATCTTAATAGGTTATAAACATTGATTTCTGATATATCATTTTATTAATTTTTAGATTATTCTATAGTAACTAGCACAGTGGCTGCACAGGGTAGATACTCAGAAAACACTTCTTGAATAGTGAAGTAATAAAGTATTTCTATCATAAGACTGATAGCTGTTAATCAAGTGAAGTTTTTTTCTTTGCTTTTTAAAATGAGGCTTAATGGGGAAGCCGGGATGGCTCAATGGGTTAAGTGCTCACTTTGCAGCCCTGGGGACCGAGAATCAAATTCCGGCCCTGGCCTGTGCGGACCCATATGCTGAACTGGGGAGTCCCCCCAGTTCGGTTCTCACTGGGGTGAAGACTCCGGCCCAGTTCCTGCCCTGTGCAGCCCCGCACCCTCCTGTGGAATGAAACTATGTGGAAAAACAAATGATGTGCAACTATGGAGACTGTTCTGGGCTCTCCCCCTTTTCTCTGTCTCTGTATCTCTCTCTCTGTCAAAAACAATAAAAATAAATCTTTAAAATGAGGCTTGAGCAAATATTTATGGTTTTATTAGTGATTTTAATAAATTTTAATCTTCTTATCTTTGTGTGTGTGTGTTTATCAATCTCTGACTTAATGGTTATACCCTATTAACTCTCCTTTCCCTCAAAATTAAAAAAAATAAAATTGAAGAATTGTGAAATTTAAAAGTATTTGTGTTAGAACTTTCTATAAAACAGAAAGTGCTTCAAAAATTGTCAATAAACCTATTTTTTGGTAAAAACAGTGTACTTAGAATGTGGTCAGGGCTTTACTATACCTATGATTGTTTTGACAAAAGTTCTTTAGAGAGAAAATACTACCATGTTTCAACCCTGAGCAAGCCATATATCACAGGACACAATTACTAAGTGACAGTGTGATGGTGTTATTGGTCAATCATTGAAATTATAAGTAGAAAAAAAAATTGCAATTGTCTTAATCAAAGACGCATACTTTTATTTTAATTCCAGAGCATGCACATAAAAAACAATAATTTTGAGTCCATGTCATAATATTTCAAAGGAGTTACTTGTGAATTAAATACTGACTTATAGTTGTTATGTAAATTCTATAGATACAATTTTAAAAATAAATACTTTTGGGGGCATCCCCAAATTAAGCCATATCAGTCATGGTTTAATCCATAATATCTCTTAAAAGAATAATATCATAATCCAGAGACAGGTAGACAAAAAGCTAGTGATCTTCTTCTGTTGTCCTGTAAGGTCATCAATATTAGCTTTAAAAAACTTTTCTGATGAAACAAATGCCATCAGATTCTCAAGCCAACAAACTCGGTGTCTGTGGACCAGCAGTAAGCACAGCCTTTCTTATCATGTTACATTGTGTTTTGAACTGCTCACATATGAGTTTTAAAGTATGTTTATATGCTAATGGGCCCATAGTATGTCTGAGCAATAGTTCAGCATTTATATTATCAGTATTTGCACTCTATACAAATCCACTGTTTATTGGATGATATGAAAAATAAATCAGCCATGCTTAAGTTGTTTCACTCTACATGTATTGGCTCTGTCTTTATATTCAACCAAAATTCAGAAAGTTGGAAGATATCCTGTCCTTAATATTATATCTGTTTTCTTTCTACACTTTTTTTTTCTCACAGACTGACTGCCAGGAACCTATCTGATGAAATCAAATAAGACTCATCCATCCTAAGAAACATTTCAATCTAATATTTGTCTAATCCTCCCTTACTTTCATTTCATTAGCTAAAATAGTTTTGCTTTTGATCTGTTTATTTATACTGGGACACTCTCACTTTAAAAACTCTGACATTATAAAATAATAGGGCCTAAAAACCTATTTTAAGTTTATTACAATGTGACTTTATTGTAATGCAAATATAGCTTTTCATTTATAAGCCATAAGGCTTTATAAATTACCAATACTTTAATAGTTTTTAGATGACACCTCTTTGTGGCTTTTGCAGTTCTACACAGAAGTAGTGACATGAATACACTACAGTAATATTTAGTGAAATATTTGATATTCTTATTTTTCAATTATTTTTAGGAAACATGTTAGTAATAAATAGATAATATATAAGAAGGTAGGCTAGGTCCTCCAGGGTATGTTAGTTTAAGTAAGCAAATTAGTAACTGAAAGGAGACCTAGTTTAATATTAATAGTCATGATGACAATAATAATAGATTTAACACTTCCATAACAACTAACATGTGCCAGGCACTGTTCCTAGAGCTCTACATGTATTAATTCAAATAACTATATTAAAAAATGAATGTTATAGATTGTGGTGATACTCAAAGTACATCATGATCATGGCAGAAGCTACAGTTTGTACTGGCAGGTAGACAACTCTGGTTGATACAATATTGATTAGTATTGAGGAGACTGTGTTAGCCTGGATAAATTCAGGAGACAGTTAAGGAGACAATTATATCAAATATGAAACAAATTGAGACTTAGTTAAGGAGACAACTTATTTTAAAATACTATTGTAATAGGGGTAGAGGAACTATTGCAATAGTTTATTAGATTTGCAAGTATCTCTAAGCTAGGCATCCCTCTGGCAAAATGACTTTTGGAAGAAGGAATAAACAAGGTTATCAACACCAAGCATGGGGGCACAGAACAAGCAGAAGATACGATCAGACAGTTGGTTGATCAGTGAATGTTTTTCTGTGAGATCAACAGATTCTCTGCAGGGGGACTGTGGAGAAATTGTTCTGCATTCAGATGTTTGCTTGAGAGTGTGTCAGATCGGGTACCTGTGTGAAGAGGGGACACCTGACTAAAGTTAGTATCTTTTCCTAATTGGCCTGTGGGGACAAACCATTTGGCTAATGAGACAAATAATGAGAATTTTGAGGTTGTGTCTGTCCCTGTTATAGGTAAACAAGAGGGTCATCCTTTCTGGACATCATACTGATGTCAAATTGGGAAGAGTGGTTCTTTGCATGAAGAACCCAGACACAAAGGATGGGGGAGGTTGTTCTTAACTCTTATTTTCCGCAAGCACAAGGCTCAGGCAAAGTTCAACATGGCCAGTTATTATTGTTTTTAATTAAATTTCTCAAATGTCCCTGAATGACTAAGAAGAAATAAAGAAAATGTGAACTTTGTGGTGGATGGGCAAAGTTCTCCACTAGTGTGAAGTGATGGTAATTGAATGGCTCCCTCTAGAGACCAGGATGGAGAACAGGCTTCTTTCCTGCAGGATGCTGATCCCAGGACCCGGTGGGGAAAAAGCAAAGCAAGAGAAACATACAAACCATTACAACCAGGCCTGGCACAATAATTGTTTAAGTTAAACAGCTGTGTGTGTGTGTGTGTGTGTGTGTGTGTGCGCGCGCGCGTGCGTGTGTGCACGCACGTGCGTGCACGCTAAAGTCACAATTAATTTTATTAAGAGTTTTCCTAAATTTGATCCTTCAGCAATGGAAGATCTAGCCACTCAGAGAACACAGAAAGTGTCACTGATAGACAAAATCAATTCCACTATGATTGCATCCCATGAGTCATGACTTTTTAATGTAACAGCCAGAGACTTAAGGTTTGCACATACGTCAGGAACTGAAAATATTATTAATACTAGAATCTAGAGAGGTGGGCTGGGGTACATACAAGTGATTGAATAGAGCAGAGGCTGTACAGGTATTAATTTAATCAATGATGGTGTATCAGTCAGTCTCAAGAAAAAAGAAATGTCACACTTTTGTATAATATGAGACTATTAATTAAGGTGAGACAAAGTTATGTTCATAGTGAAGAGAACCCTCAGTAACAGTGTAGAGAGCCTTTATTAATCCTAAACCTGAAAGAATTAGGAAAAGGATCTGTTACACTGAGACCTGAAAACAGGTATTGAGTTCAGAAAGATGTTGACCACATACATAATACATCCAACAACCATGAACCAGATCTGGAACACAGAAGCAGAGGAACAAACTACCTAATGCCACTCTTTTCCCCTCATCCTGAAACCCACCCAGAAGCCAGAGGGTAAGAATGCCTGCGGATGAAGCCATTATAGGACACAGAACAGGATGGAGAAGGGAAAGAATAGATCTGGAAGTGAAAACCGATTTCTAGCTTTGGGGTAAACGGCACTGGGGATTAGAAAAAGAGGAAGCCTATTTTCCCTTGTCACATATGCCAGTCGCATGACTTGTGGTTGAATATGCGGACTCCAATGCAGTTTCACCAAACTTATCCGTAGAATTCATATAAAGACATAGGAAAACAAAATCCTATGGTATTGCTTGCAAGCTAAGGCCAGCATTTGTAAGGGATTTTTCCTAAACTTTAGGCAGATGGAGTGAGAATGAGGAAAACCTATCTCAGATTTGTTTCAGCATAAGGTTGTTTTTTTTGTTGTTAAATTTATTGGGGTGACATTGATTGATAACAATTACATTGTTTTCAGGTGTACAATTCTACATTACATTGTTTATGCATTGCATTATGTGCTCACCACCCAGAATCAGCTCTCTTTGCATCACCGTATATTTGATTCCCCCTTCCTACTCCCCCCTCAAGCTCTCCAACACACCTTCCCCCTTACCCTCAGGTAACCACTGAACTATTGACTGTTTCCATGAGGTTTTGTTTCTTTGGTACATTCAGTTTTATATTCCACCTATAAGTGAGGACATGTGTTTCTTGATTCTTTCAGTCTGATTTATTTCGCTTAATAAGATGTTTTCAAGGTCCGTCCATGTTGTCAAATTGCTATATGTCATCTCTTCCTATTGCTGCAAGGTTTTTTATACCTTGAAATAGAAAAGAGACCATTTTGAAAGCTACTTATCTATTTAAAGCCTCCAAAGTCTATATTAAAATGAAATATAATCTTATATAAAAATTTTATTATTTTTAATGGACAGGATATTACTTCACCCTTAACCTAACAGTTTTTGTCACATCCGTAAAGCAAATCCCAGAAAAAATGGAGGTGTGAGGGTTGTGGTTAGTGAGGGGTTGTTGGAAAAAGCACTAAAACCAGGCAATGAGAGAGACAATAAGCATGAATATATTGTCCAACACACTCTTGCCACCTTCTCCTCTAGGAAGAGGATTTGATGATTACATGTGACAACAGAATAAAAGCTTAAGGGCAAGCTACCTGTGCTATTTAATTTGAAATATTTGATCTCAGTGAAGAGTTAAGAATAAAGTCAGAATAGCAACTAAACAGAGCCCATGAAGTGATTGTTTACGTTAACACACGCATTTCAGTGTTTGGAATAAAAAGCAAAAGAAGAAAAGTACCATACACAAATGACATAGAGGATATTAAGAGTTTAATAAATATGCCTATCACAATGAGAACATATCAAATTAGTATTAAAAGATGGAGAATAAACCTTTTCCAAAACCATCGAAATATTCACAAAATATAGCTTATATTAATCAGAACAGCAATATCAAAAGTAAATAAATAATATTTCTATTAGTCCATGATAATTAAGGAAAACCAGAAAATAGTAATAAAATTTTCCTTAAAAATTTCATATTTTGAAAATACAATATGAAACTGCAGTTAGATAATATTTAGTAAATAAAACAAAACCATTATTTATCTGTCTTTACAGAGGAGAAAAAACTATATTGCGAGAAAAATTTCCATGTTCAAATGGTACATGCCATAAATAAAAAATGGAACAAAATTAAAAAATCATTATTTTCAATAATTAAAATTCATAAGTATATGCAATGAAACCAATACAAATACATATATATATTGCAAAGTAATATAATAGGATATATAAATATTAAAATCTAATAATGAAACAAATATTTCATTTGTGCTAAAAATAATCAAGAAAAACTTTTAGAAAACAGACTAGCTACAGTGAAGATAAAAAATATATATACTTATATTGCGAAATCCTAAAACTGCAAAACTATATTTTACATTATAATAATATAATGATACAAATAAAGATTAGTGTATTGCTTTATATCTACTTAGTATATAATATTGTATGTATTTATTTATTATATATTCATTATGTTATCTTCATATTTTACTATATTTTTAGTTACTGTAGTCTAAGATAAGCTACATTTTATTATATTTTTCAATTTTGATAAAGTAAACTTGAAATTATATTAAAAAAAACATTCTTTTAGGAAAATCCAAATTGATACACTTTTACATGTGAATTTTTGGAAAATGGTTAGGAGATAATTCCAATTTTTACAAACTGATCTATAGAAAAGCTCATATGGAAGCATTTTTCTACTTGTCTCCTGCTGATTGCTTTGCTCCTTGATTTAATTCAATTTTCTGTTTTTCAATGGAGTTTTTCATGGAAAGCAATGCTGCTTGGTTCTTATTCCATAAATGTCTAAATATATACAGAAAATGATGACCAGTGCAAGCTTTCCTAGTTTGCAGCATGAAGAAGCATATTTATTTCTTGCCTCTGAAATTTCCTTCTCCACCTGTCCATCTGTCATAATTTTATGTTAAAATTTGGGCATCTGTCTCTTTTTACTATGAATAGCAGTGCCTTTGAAATGCTAGATGTTCTGTTTAATTCCCTTAAGCTTTGGTACTACTGAGTTGTACATTTTAGTTGTGCATTGAGTTAAAGTGAACCAAGAGTTTAGGTCTAAGTATTGGATGGTGAGTGCAAGACACCAAATTACCTGCACGGGAACTCCATCCATTTATTTTTCATTGCTGTCAGATTTTCCTAAACATGACTTTTATATTTCTTAATTGCCAAATAAATTTCCATTTTCTCTGCACAAAAGTATAAATTTGAAAACATAAAAGATATCATAGGTTTCATTTTTTACTCTACTTTTCCAGCTTGATCTCCAGCAATCATTATTATAACACAAACCTCAAGGCATATTTAACTATTCATCATTACTTTTCTCATCATATTCTTTCCTTTTGCTACACTTTCACTCACTTCTCTCCCATTTTCCAGTAATTCCCTTTTCTATCATTTGCCTGTGTGCAAAAAAGTCCCATTTTTGTTCGATCCCAAAGCAACTTACTTAAATCTTTCCAGGTAGGTGCTCCATACTGAAAAGGAAACACATATAAATATATACCTGTCTTGAAAAATAAAAAACTCTTTCACAAGATTTTATTCATAAATGGCTTAGTTCATTTTTGGAGTTTTGCATTAAATTTGTGCTTCTCAGAGGCATGTTTTCCCATGATGGACGAAGAACATGCTTGGGCCTTATTTATATTAAGTTATTGCATACGCAGAATTACCCTAATGAAATTATTCTAAAACGAATGTTAAATAGCAAATAATTGTTAAATTAAAAAATAAAATGATTAATTGCCTGCTGGGTTCTTAAGGAACTCCAGGCTATTCAATAAGTGATACTGTCAATTCACTAGGACAAAATGCTATTTTAATGCAACCAGCATTCCTTCAGTGCAGCGAAGAAATTGAATTTGGTTTTGCTTCAACAGAGCACTTGCTTATGTAAATGCAAATATTATTCTGAAATAATGTGAGAAACCAAGAGAGTATGCTATTCTTTATATTGCTGATATTCTCTATAGCAGTTCCTCTCAGCTCGGAGACAGAAAGTTGCGAGACTCAGAGACTCGGCTGATGTCTCATCTGTGGCTGGATACCAGAAAATTATAGTTCGTTAATCCATAGCGTTTCCTTTCTGGCTTTAGCGGATGGAGGCTCAAAAATAAATTTTGGATATAAATACCAGAATTTTCCTAATTTTTAGTTTCTCACCTTATTATTTTAAGAATTTCCTTCTCATAGCAAATATTTTAATTTGTTGCCAAATTTGTTATTTTCTGAAGAGGAATTATTTTTTTTAAGTTTTTAAAATAAGTAAGCTGTGCTTTCTTAATATGGCATGGCTAACATTTTTCTGAGAGGGTTGATAGTGTATAAATAAACTGTAATTTTTTTTGTATATAGTATAAGGATTTATTTGCAAATGTCTTTTCTTTTAGATTTTAAGGTCACTGAAAGCAAAAACTACACCCTCACAATTAACACTAGATATAATCTTGCAACAATTGTTAGAATTTTTCTGATTTCTTCCCTTTAATTCAGTCACCACATCTATTTCATTTGGAAGTCATATGAAATCTCCTGCAAAACTTATCCTGAATCTGTCTACTATTTACCATTCTTATTTTTCCCTCCGTGGTTCAAGCCACTATTGTCTCACACCTGGATTACTTCAAGATTTTCCTGAATTGTCCTCTCTTACACTTTTATTCCCAGTAATCCATCACTTTCATGGTGGCAGAGAGATTCTTTAAAATGTAAATCATACAATATCCCTCAGTTGCATAAAACTATGCAACATTTTCACATGCTTTTGGAATTAAATTATGACACCCTCCCTGGCTTTCTAACCTTACATATGTGGTTCCTGTAAATTTGTTAAGACTGTATTTTACCTCCCTTCTCCTTCCCCAGAATGTTCCCAACACTTGAACTTCTTATACTTCTTTGAAAACACATTTCTTTTCCACCTGGTGACTTCCTGCAATGATTTTCTCTATATTCTTCATAGTTAACTCTTTCCTATCATTTAAAGTTATATCTCAGTTTAAATGTAGCTTTCTAAGAGACTCTTCTTTGTTCATCAAAAGTTGCTCAGTAATAACTTGCCAATACTTTAAATACTAGTAAATATTGAGTTTTTTTCCAAATTAATGGCATTTATATTGCTTCTAACAAAGGCTATGCCTTCATAAACTTAATATATATTTCTTCTTTTTCTTTTTCGCATACTTGATTGAGAAGCATTATCTCATTGTTATTTTAATTTGCTTTTTCTCAGGTTTACTTGTAAGGCAGAACATCCAAGGGGAAATCTGTATTATGTACTTAAGACCAATCAACAGTACAGAACTTGAAACAGTTATCCGAAAATTGTCCAAAGGCAAAAGGCCTGGACCAGATGGCTTTACCAATGAGTTCTACCAGTCTTTCAAAGAAGAACTTATGCCCATCCTCCTCAAACTATTCCAGAAAATTCAAGAGGAGGCGGTACTACCCAATTCTTTCTATGAAGCTAATATCTCCCTA
>PVKE010038999.1:0-15206 GCA_004027555.1 Craseonycteris thonglongyai
ACCATTCTATTTTAAAGGGAAGAAAAATTCTCAAATGTTTCAAGATTAACAATGAGTGTAAAATTCATTCAATTCTTAATTAAGCTTTAAAAATTTATCAAACATTTTGTCATGTGGTCTGAGATTTATGAATAACTGATATCTCTATAGGTCACAACTATCTTTTAATAAAATGTAAATTTTTTATAATGCCAATTCATTTACTTTGTGTGTTTTTTGAAGAAATAAATTTTAGTTATTTCTCTTTCCCCACTGCCAACATTATTTGCTATTCATAGACGTTCTGCTTTCAATAAGGTCTATCAAAGTGTAAAACTAGATGAGTATTTTTCTTTCCTTTAAAATAGAATGGTCTTTCATTATGCCGTACTCTTAGGTGAATTCTCTTGCTTAAGAAGCCAGAATACAAGAGAGTGCTATATTAGTGTATTATTCTCACAACAAACAAGCACTGTTCTGTTGCTACCTGCTTGGCCATTGTTTCTGATTGTGTGTGCTTTGCAGTGGTATTTGGATAGTTTCCTGCTCTCTGCCAGCACAAAAAGGCATTTCTGTTACAATGGCCCCAAACCACACAATGACGGCATTAAGGATTTATGTGGAGGTTTCATTATTTTCTCCTCTTTTGTTCCTTCCAGGATGTCTTCCAAGCGACCAGCCTCTCCGTATGGGGAAGCAGATGGAGAGGTAGCCATGGTGACAAGCAGACAGAAAGTGGAAGAAGAGGAGAGTGACGGGCTCCCAGCCTTTCACCTTCCCTTGCATGTGAGTTTTCCCAACAAGCCTCACTCTGAGGAATTTCAGCCAGTTTCTCTGCTGACGCAAGAGACTTGTGGCCATAGGACTCCCACTTCTCAGCACAATACAATGGTAGGTTTCTCGTGGTCTATTGTGCCTACACTCACGTTGTGACCAGCCTAGTCTTCTAATAGTTTGGCTTCAGTCCTTTGCTTTATAATTATCTAATTAAAAGCCATACACAAGATACACTTCTAACATCTTAGAATTCTTTACAAGTAAATTGATTCCAGTAGGGAACATAAGATATTTTTTCTTTTTGGTTTTTCAATATTTATGCTTTTGAGACACACAATTTAACTAGAAGAAAAAAAATGCAAATATAAGAATAATGTTAAAGTGGCACATTTAAAATTAGCATGAAAGTTAGATTTTGTACGATTTCTAATAAAATGTTTTCGCAGATAGAGTTACAGCCTTGTTTGAACATTTCCACCATACTAAATCAGTGTTGTTTAAATTTTTTGCTTTGTTCAAATTGGATTCCTCACAATTTTAGAGAAGAATATATTTTATAGAGACTTATAGTTTTCTAATGTGACCACAGTAATTTTTAAATCAGTCCCATTCATGCCGTTGTTTGGATAATTCAGTAATTCCCCGGTGCATCCTATTCCAGAATTTGAAACTCAGGATAATTTTTCTGGCCCTTCATCCTGGGCCTGGATCACTGGGAAACTGTGGCTTCATGGATTAGAAGGAAGAAGACAACATAGCATCTTTGGCTGAAACTTAAATAGCAGACCAACACACAAAAAAGGCTTTCAGGCCTGTTTTAGGAACTGAAACATGTAGAATCGGCATGTTGGCAAGGTGGCAGGGCTCTTAGCTGCCAGTAAGGCCACCCTCGTCTTTTAACGTGGCTGTTTGCTGTCACGTTTTTGTGACCTCTCCTCCTCCTGAACTTTAAGAATGCCAGTGTCATTAATTTGTCCCTGATGACAGCAACAAAAAATGTTTCATCACACATTCTCCTACCTTTAAAGACAGCTGATTCTGTTACTTGTCACGAATGTGCTTGATACTATAATATGCCCACTTCTTTATGGTTTTGCATTATGTATGTGGAGTTAAATCAACAAGAAGAATCAGATATCTTGTAATAGCTACAAAATAGACAGGATACTTTGATATTCACATTAGATTTAAATATCTCATTCATCATTGTAAGCCTTATAGGTAAAAATTATCTGGGTAATTAACTCTGTGCAAAATTTTTCCACCAAGAATAATGGTTTAGCTAACACTTAGCACTTAAATAGATGTGGTGCTTTAAACACATTACATGTATTAACTCATTTAACCTTTGCAGTAATTTAATGAAGTATTATTATTCATTCCATTTCACAGATAAGGGAAGTGAGGCATAGAGAAATTAAATTCCTTGTTCCAGATCACAGCTGATAAGTGGGAGAACCAGAGTTTTACCCAGGTGGTCTGGTTTTGGATTCCATTCTTATGAACATTATAAGCTTTTCACAAGAGCACAGACATATTTTATTTTCGGATTATCTTTTATTATTACAAGTTGAATCACTCTACTTATCATTTTTCCCTCCTACCTCTACTAAGAGTTAATGGTATAATGTTTTGACCTCCTCTCAAAAAGGTTAAACTAGGAAAAGAAAGGGGAAATGGTAGTACACAGTTCAACAGGATAAGGATGTCGAACGTTGCACTTGACATACATCACTGTTAATGCCTTTTCCATCTCAGTATCTTGACCATTGCCGTGTCTCAGGGAGTACGCTATTGAGAGTGCTTTTTGGTTTGGTTTTCTTGTGAGGCTACTATAAACATAAATACAAATTTGAAGTAGTGGATATAAATAGTTGTGACTAGAAGAAAACCACAAAGATAAAGGGGAAATTATTTTAAGTATACTCAAGGGTGAGTATAAGAAAAGTGTATTGAATTGCATACTGTAGTTGGCATGAGGGTTGCTGTGATGCAGGATGTTAGTGAAAATGAAACCATTCAGTTTGTAATAGAGTATTCAGTTCAGATAAATAGAAACCATGAACTGCCTACTTTGTACCTTTTTTTTTCTTTTTGAATACTATGGAAATAGATTTGAATAAGACACAACTCCTTTCCTCAAGCAGCTTCGCCTAGAGCAGGAATTCTTAACCTGGGTGTGTGGGTCTCCTGAAAATGAATGGAGAATTCTGTATACGCACAAGGATGAGTAGGAAATTGGCTTTCATCGGCTTTTTAAGTAGATCTGTAACCCAAAATGGTTAAGATCTGTTCTGGAGGTTAATACAGCTTGGATGCCAATGATTTCATTCAATTTTAGTGACATCAGTACTGATGTTTTCTCTTCCTATATGTCTAATTTGTTCCTAAATTTGTTTCTGCCTCATGTTTCTTGACCTCATCAGTGTTTCATCTCTTGAGTAGACAGTTGGAAGAGTCTCCTATATGATCTCAAATTTTCAGCCTCTTCTTTTTCCAGTGTTTCTTTCATCTTCCACTAAACTTGTTTGCCTGAGAATTGAATTGGATTATTTACTCCACTTTGGAAACTAATGTGTGTCTTTGTCGCTTACAGGATTGAGTCTAAGGCTCTGTATAGACTAGGACCAAACTATGGCTTTATTTTCCTCTCCTGCCACATCCTGCCATACACTCAATGTTTCAGTCATGCCAAGCCTTTGTTATGTAGTCATAAATAAAACAAGTGGCCTTAAATGGCACAGCTTTATTCTTTCTGCCTAGAGAACCTCACTCTTTTTTGTATTTTACCTTGCTGGTGAATAGAGTATCTCCCACAAAACTGAGTTCAAAAATTTCTTCTTAGACTCTTTCACTGACATCCCAAGGCAAAATTGTTGCCGCATTATTCTTTTATCCATGACACTTGTTTATACCTTTTCTCACGGCCTATATTATAATTTATGTGTTTACATGTCTCCTTTTCTATGCACTGTATTTCTTCTTGAAAGCATATTCAAATATGTGTGTGTGTGTGTGTGTGTATTTGATATGCAGCATATAATAGATACTTAATTTACAATTACTTATTAAATGTTAGAGTTTATATAGATGGTTAAATATATATTTTGGGCAAAGATATTAAGACACTATTAGTGAATACTGATTTTCTAGAAATTTCAGAACTAGAAAAGAATATTAATGTAGTATATTCAGAAGTGGAAAATATATCATAATAACTATGATATATTTAGCTATTAAGCTGATTAATATATATTTTACCCATTTATCAAAATGATTAAATGTATTTATAGACTTGTTATCCAACACAAATACCTTAGTATTTTATTGTGGATACTAGGCCATTGTCATACTCACATAACAGGTCCTTTTATTTCAGTAGGAAAATACATTCTCTAGTTTTTGTACTAGTCAATATCCTTGAAAATAGAGTTCAACTAAGGCAAAAAAAATGGTTTTCCAGATTTCATTGCCAATTTCTGTGTGACATTCATGCTCTCCACTCATAATTTTAAAAAAGAGAGATATTGAGAGGTCTACATTTTGTGTGGCCCAAATAATTAAGAAACAAAGTAAAACTGATAAGTAATCCTTGTAATGACTTGAAGTTATAGAGATGCTGTCAGTATAAATTTTAAGCAGGAAAATATTTCCTGAGATAAAATTCTGTACACATTATGACTGTTGCCATATAAAGGTTTTGAGGAATTATGATCCGCTATTCATATTCAGGACAAATGTTCTTTTTGTTTGTTTTTTAAGATTTTTATTGTTTTTGACAGAGAGAGAGAAAGATAGACAGAGAGAAGGGGGAGGGCCCAGAGCAGTCTCCATAGTTGCACATCATTGGTTTTTCCACATAGTTTCATTCCACAGGTGGGCGTGGGGCTGCACAGGGCAGGGACTGGGCCAGGGTCTCACCCCAGTGAGGACCAAACTGGAAGCACTCCACAGTTCAGCATATGGGTCCATACGGGCCAGGCTCAGGATTTGATCCTCGGTACCCAGGGCTGCAAAGAGAGCGCTCAACCCACTCAGCCATCCCGGCTTCCCCACAACAAATGTTAATGATTGGAATTGGGTCAAATAAAGATGCAATTCTAGCTTTCTAAAGTTGTCCTTTTTACCTTAATGAAATAAACTAAGTGCTTAAGAGCCACTCACAAACAGCTATGATTTGTATGAATACCAAATCCTTCTATTCTTGGAAAGTTTTATTCAGTATTCAGAGTACATAAGAGATGAACTGTACTGAGCAGGTTATATTCATATCTTTATTAAATATTGTAAGATTTCTAATCAGTATAAGATTGAGACACAGATATTTGTACATACAAAAAAGACTGCTGGTTCCTTCTCTGAATCTCTCATAATCTTGCTAAGTAATTAGTAGCAAACCTGTGACTCTTATATCATCTTCAAAATGGTAAGACAACTTTGGCAAGTTTGAGTCTATCAGGAATGGAAAAACAGTCCTGAGTTCTATTTTTACTGAAGGTCACATCTACTCTTCTTTCCCTCCCCTATTTTAAACATGGGTTTGGAGGCTGTTACCTCACGGTTTCAGAGACAAACAAGACTCACTACAATTTTTGGCTCATTTTTAATAATAGTTCTGATATAGATGGGTTTAGTTCATGATGTAAAGAACTATCCAGACCATGTCCTCATGTAAATCAACAGATTATTTATCACCAGAAGCACCAGAAGGGAATAGAATAAGTCTGAGGAGAATCCAGTAGAGTGTTGGAGGCTGCCAGGAGACCCTACAGTGGCCGTTTTGGTGCTCATTTTCTATCTGGTTGCATGCTAGTTCCCTTGGCAAGATTGTTGTTCTAGTGTCAAATGTGATGTGAAATGAAAGTCTTGACCACCTGTGGTTACTGAATTATCAGCTGCTTTTTTTTTTTTTTTTTTCACAAAAAAAGTCTACTCTTATCTCAGCCACACTCTCTTGTGACTCCTTAAGCTCTTCTTGAGATGAGTGAACAGTTTTAGGTAACATAGAGTGGCTACATCCCATGATTGATTTTACAAATTAAGTACTGACTTTAACAATATAATATTTTATTAAAAAGTAATTTAAGTTCATTCCACAGATAGATGAATTTTATATGAAATAAATACCATGCATGTGTATAATTTTTCAACATTTAAAGATCTGTTTGGTTTGGAAATATGATGTTATATATTTTAGTATATAATTTTTTTGACATTCAGACTTGCTTTATTTATTTATATATTTATTACATTTAATGCTGCCTCCTGTGCCCCCCACCCCCACCCCAGCCTTCCACCCTCATCTCCCACCCCAACCCCCAGGCAACCACCAAACCACTGACTGTGTCCATGAGTTTTTGTTTCTTTGATACTTTCAATTTTATATTCCACCTATGGGTGAGGTCATATGTTTCTTGATTCTTTCAGTCTGACTTATTTTGCTTAATAAGATGTTGTAAAGGTTCATTCATGTTGTCACAAATTGCTATATTTCATATTTTCTTATTGCTGAGTAATATTCCATTGTGTAAATGTACCACAACTTCTTTATATTGATAATATTGATAATATTTTTCTAGAATTGTTAAAGAACTCTGGGTGTATAATATATGGGGTTTCATAATACCTTTGAGGCACCTTAACGTGTTTAAACGCTTCAGGGGCACTAATCATCTTAGAACAAAATATAGTGTGAGATAGTTACTTCCTGAAGTTTATCAAAAGAAGAAAAACGTGTTTTTTTAAGGTGGTAGTTTATAGAAGTTGAAATTATAGCTGAGAATCAAGTTTAACATTATTGCAAGAGTTCAGTATATGAAATGCAAACTTTGACACTGAAAGAATTCATTCAGTGCACACACAGAGAGGCTTTTACTTGTTCAGTCTCACTGTCAACTCCTGGGATTCTTTATTTACCCAAAATAATTTTAATTGCTATATTATAGCTGTGTCTTGAAATATCCCTTATATAAATTTTGCTTATAATCGCACATTCGTTAGTAATGTATTTTTGATGTGTGACTAGAATAATGTTATGTGTGAAGTACTGTTCAGAAAACTTAAGAAGGAAAAGAGAAAATGCATGCTATTTAAAAATAATTCACAGAATAGGGCCTTAATTATGGTATGGTAAAGATTCCCATTTTTATGATGGTGGTTTTTATAAGCTTTAAAATTTCTGGTTACCTTTATGCATCAAACTGAACATAAGTTACGTGATGGTATAATGCATACTGTTGTTAACCCCAATGTGGTTATTGTGCCAGTTCTAATAATGAGAATTTCATTGTTTAGGGAGAACAGTCTCCTACACCCTAGACAAAAGTGTAATTACTTTTGAATGATGTGGAATGTGCTCAGTTTAATAGCATGAAGAATAGTTTCAGAAAGATTCAGATACAGTAAGCTTGAAAGCCATATGTGCATTGTGGCAGTATAAAATTATGATAGTAGGCAGTATAATTCTATACACATACTGGATTTCACACAGTTTATAAACTTGTTTCTGCAAGAGATAGGCTTGGGGAAGCCAGGATGGCTCAGTGGGTTAAGTGCTCACTTTGCAGCACCAGGGACCGAGGATCGAATCCCGGCCCCGGCCTGTCCGGAACCATATGCTGAACTGGGAGCTCCCCCAGTTCAGTTCTCTCTGTCTCTCTGTATCTCTCTCTCTCTCTCTCTCTCTCTGTCAAAAATAAAAATAAATAAATAAAAATATATTAAAAAAAAAAAAGAGAGATAGGCTTGCTTGTCTGAACAAGGCCAATTCAGCTAAAAGGAGGTAAACATGGTGACAAGTTTGTATTTGTTTTTTATGGTAAATTGATGTTTATCATACAAAGACATTACATTGTTACTAACATTATTCCATAATGTCCAAAAATACCACAGGAAACTGTTTATCTAGATATAATTCCAGGCTTGTGTTTGAATGTAAGTAGTTCAATCTTTATACTTGCATTGTTTCTGAAAATTACCCCCATGGCTAACAGGAATGAGGGCATGTGAATAGCAATCAGTTGGGGTCCAACAAAGCCATTGGATGGTAAGTTGTGCAATACATTGTTTTGTCCTATTGCTACCCAATTCCATTCTATCTGGTTGGAGGAATGTCTAATATCCAGTCAAGAAAACCTTGATTCATATTATGTCTACAATATTTGAAGTTGAATTGAAAGTTAACTGGGTCTTGAGTAATCAATGAATGTATTCACACATAAAAAATAATAGCTTCATATGGCAGTTGCAAGATAGTTCAGGACACTTAATGAGGGTCTGTTGTTAGTATCCCCACATATTGCTATGTGGTTACAAAGGAATAAGTAAGAACTTTTAGTGCTGTGGTAATGGGGGAACATGTGTTTTCTTAAGAAGATTTGGCATCATGAAATCTAATGACTTTCATTTAATAGGGAGTGTTGTGGAAAGATTGGACTCATATATACAATGAAAACCTATCAGCAGAGATATAGAAATAAGAACTAGTCTCTTCCCTCTTGTAGCTTTTTGTATAGTATGGAGGTAAGGTAAGCACAAAAATCACTATAATGTTAAGTAAAATATTAGAGAGCTGATACAGGCTAATAAGAGCTAAGGAGATTCATAGTTGAAAGGTATCTCATGTGTGGGGATCAAAAATAGATTTATTTAAAATTGTTTCCCTCCAAAACTCCTAGGTACCAAAATATTAAAAATATACCCACTGGATCAGTTATCATTAATGCAAAGTCTTTAACATATAGTATAGTTTTGTTTTTGCCTTAATATTTTTCCAAAACAAATGGAAAACATAAAAGAGCAAGTTAAACAATATGAAGACAAAATGTAGTGTAAGAGTCTTCAAATAAAACATGGGGAAGTTAGTAAACTATGTGTCTCTTGTTACTAGGAATAGAAACAAGCATTTAGTTCTTGAAGCTTTAAATATATATCTTTTTCTGGGTGACCACCTTGAAAGAAGTGGAAAGAATGATGAAATACTGGGCTAGGATATTGAAAATAGGGACATTAGAGCAATGCTGGAAACTTACTTGAATAACGTTCCAGATTTTGTAGAATGGATAAGTGTTCTTCTTTATCTCATTTGTTATTCTAGGACCTGCATAATAGGATCATTTGTATTTGGATGTTAAAAATAATGAAAAGCTTGAGAACCAAGCTTCATTCTGTATCTTAGCTGTTTTGTTTTCAATTCTTCCTCATTTTCTTCCTTTGATTCTTTTCCTCCTTTGTTCCTCTTCTTCCTCTCTCTTTCAATTTCCCTCTATCAGAAAACATTTTTAACGGGCCCTCTTGTGGATCTCAATGGAGCCATTATCTAGAAGAAAGACAGTGTAGGAGAATCAGCACCATTGTGCTCTGATATATACTTCCTTCTTATTTACATATATTGCCTCTTGGGGATTTGCCAGACCTTCATGCAGTCAGCCTAGGTTTCTCTTAAGGTATGTGATTAATGGATCAAACTCTATGAAAAAGTTTTTACTGATTTTTTGGAAACGGACATTGTAGTGAATGTTTTACAAAACTATCTGGGTTATTTCTTCAATTTATCAGATGATATTCTTTTACTTTTATAAGCCAATGTTGATAGTAAACGATAATTTTATTTTTAATGTCCTTACTTGGGGGAAAAAACACAATTAGAATTCTGTGTTGGTTCCCAAATTATTTTTCGAAATTGTATTTTATCAGTGAATCCAAGTGAGTTCCTTTGCACTTTGTATGCTTGTACTAGCTTCCATTTTTAAATTTTAGACAGCTTCTGTCAGTATTTTCAACCAGATTTTGATTGTTTAACTTAGTTGATTTTTGTCTCTATATTTCTTTCCTAAATTTGAAATTTTATAGAGATGGATAAAAGTAAAAAATAGAGAATAGAAGCCATTTATGTAACTGGAAAGTAATTCTGATGTTAGAGTCATTGCACTAGCTTAATATGAGTGATAATAGCAATATGTTTGTCATTATTCTTATTTTATACTTGCCACAGACAGTCACTAAAAAATCTCAAACTAGGAATTTTATAGTGTTGGTGCCTGAATTCTAGTAATTGGAATGAAGTCTACAAGACTCAGCACCTCAGTTGCAAAAGGGACCTGAAAATATTTCAAATAATACTTGCATCATATTTTCTCTTGGCTGGGTCAGTTAGCTACAACCATCTACTGTATCTAAAAAAGAGAAACGTTAGTTTTTTTATAGCACCCTCTTTAAAACCATAAACAGCATAACCATTTAGCTATTAATTTGGATCTTAAAGTGAAATTATAAAAATAGTGTAAGGAAATATTATATTTTAATTGTAATTTCTTTTTCTCACTTATTTTGTCAGACTCATATAGCTTTTGTTTTAGAAGTATAGACAGACAAATGCCTGTATTTGGGCAGCGGGGGGTGGGGTGGGGTGGGGAGGGGTATAAGTTTAAAAAATAGAAAGGAATTCTATAGGATAGAAGATGGGGGTGGGAGAAAGCACTTTTTAAGAGAAATGACTTCTTGAGAAATGACCATCTGAATTCAAAATGCTTAGAAAACTTTTGGTGCCACGTTAGGTGCATTTAATAGCATAAAGTGTATTTAAATTCTTTACTTCCTCCACATGTCTGAGATGTCCTTAATTTGTACCAGCATTAAAACTGGTACTAAAACTGATTTCATGACGGTATTTCAGTATGCTATCAGTTTGTATCATCATGTGCCATTTCCCCCCATTTCTTGTTTTAGAAAGTAAATTTTATATTATCCCATATTCTACTAGATTTAGGGGGTGTGGTATTCTTTGGTATTTGAAATGGAAAACAAATATAAAGTTAAACTCAGTCGACAATTGTAATCTGTCCCTTAGGTTATTTTTCTTCTTATACAAAGGCAAAATGTGTTTTAACAAATCCCCATACACCATTTTTAGGAATGATCTATGTGAGTAGATGAGGTGTGAATGTAAGGAGAGCAGCCTTGGCCAGCTCCATGACACTGACATCACATGATAAAGTAAATGAACACAAGTGACTGGATTTTGTGTTGTATTTAGTCAAGGCTGCTTCTGTGGCAGCAGAACAAACAATGTTATCATTATATAGAGAAGCAGTGTTTACTTCAGTGTCTCCTCTTTGCTCTGAAAAATCCAGCCTATCTCAAGATAAAACAGTTAATCTTGTTGGTCGATACCCCTAAAAGAGAAAATACTGTTCTAAGGGGTAATAAAAGTTTAAAGTGGAAGTAAGATATGAAAAGGGGATATAATTTAAAAGGCACTGTTAAGTAGTTTTGTATATATTTACAAATATAAAATAGGAATCATGTAAAACATCAAACCTATATCAATGAGTAATAGAAAGTAAGTTACACTAACTTATAGTATTACAATTAATAATGTCCTAAGACTGGTAACCACCTCTCCTGCCATTACTGGACCCCATCCTCTGTATAAACATATATCCTGGAGAGGGGAGATTACTGGGCTGTTATAGTATCCATCTTTAGGCTTTGTAGCAGAGCCTGGCATGCTCTGCACACTAGAGACATGGAGTCTGAGAATATGCTTCTTCTGTATCTGAGATTCTGATTTCCCCAGGGTCATCAGTAGAACATAAGAAACAACTTGGAAAGTCTTGTGTGAGTATATCTTACAGACTATCCTACCATCTGATAGATGTAACTCACATACGGAAGTTTTCTAACAATCAGTTCTCTTTAGAATATGGCATTTAATAATTTATAATAATAGGAATGTGTAATATGTCATGTTCTCTATGTACCTGTCACCCTATCTTTATTATCTCAGCCAGTTTTGATATCAACCCAGTGAGTTTATTGACTGTGATTATGGCTGATTTACAGATGGATAAAGTGATTTGTCTAATGAGTAAGTGGTGGAGTTTGGATTTATGACTTCAGAAACCAAGCACTTCATAACTTTGCTCACTGTCTTTCTACTCATACAAATATTAAAATCATTTTTATAGTTGATCAGAATAAATAATTTTAATTTTAATAGACTTAGAAATATTTGTGGGGAATGCAGATATAAAAATTGTTGTTTGGTTATTCTACATTAACTCAGAGATACTGTATTTTTCCATGTATAAGATGACCCCACGTATAAGATGACCCTACTTTTCTAATCCAACCTTAAGAAATCAATACACAGGTTACTCCCATGTATAACATGACCCCCAGTTCTTGTTCTAACAATTTTAGATAAAAGTATTGTCTTATACATGAAAATCTACAGTAACTTGATTTTTAAAAATCTTGTTAGGTAGATTTAAATGGACCAAGGGATTTAACTATTTCAGAATGTATACATAGGATGTTAGGCAATATATGACATTCCAAAGGATTATTGCTTAAACCTTTCACATAATGATTAGTATTAATTTGTGCTCTGGCTAACTGTTTCATAACATACTGGTTTAGCACAGGGCCAGTAGTGACAAAATCACTGAGTATATTCCAAGTTCTGTTGTTTGATATCTGTATGATGTTTGGCAAGTTATTCTAACTTTATGTACCTGATTTTTTCCATCTGTAAAATGGGGATAACAATAGCGTCTAATTCACAGGGGCTCATAACGTTTAAAATCGATACATATAAAATATTCTGGTGTCTGGAATAGAGCAGGAACTTAGTAAATGTTAGTTAAACAAATGCCTAAAGAAATATTTGTTCTGCGACCTTAGGGAAAAATGGTACATTGTATTTAAATGTCATCTGTTTTTAATTCTTACAAATTTATATAACCTGCAAGTAAATTTTAAGCTAAGGGAAAATACTTCTGAAATGAGAAATTCAATAGAAATTTCAGTTTCTTGTCACTAAAAGCATTTTAAAAAATATATTTTTTACTATTAAAAAAGGAGATCATTCAATCTGAGATGCCATTTCTCAAATATTTATGACATATTCAGTTATCATAAATATTGTCATTGCCAATTTTTGCTTAATAGTGTTAAGGCTGTTTCAGAAGCAACTGCTGTTACCACCATGGCAACAAAATTCCACCGAAGCTAAGTTAGATCCGCTTTTTGAGAAGACTGAGATGTAACGTGTGGTAGTAAAGAGCCTAGTTGCCCTCTTCAATGCTTGGGTTCCAATCATAATTCCACATTTTATGAGATGTGTGACATTGACTAAGTTTTGTGGCTTCTCTTTGTGCCTCTGTTTTCCCATCTGAAAACTGAGGATAATAAACCTTCTAATATAAGAGGTGTTGTGAGGATGAAATAGTAGAATTTTCAAAAGTGTTTTTGAGTTACCCCTGGCTAGCAAACACTTAATAGATACAAAGTTTTGACTAGTTTGCACTCTGTTGATTATTACTATTAATTACTAGAACAAAACTGTGTTTTCTTTTGGGCTCCCACTAGTTGTGTTGTCCTTTTTATAGTAACCTGGAGGGATATTACCTAAATTTCCATCCCATGTTAAATGGTCCATTTGTCTCACCAGTAAGCTCTGTCCTTACTTTTAGATGTAATTCATCTTGAACATGAGATACAAATTCATTTGAAGTAGAACGCTCTCTGCCCCTTGGGGTAGTACGTCTGTCTGGTTCAGCACCATTTCCTAGAGTCTGGCACAGTGGCTGACACATAGCACACCTGTGCTCATAGAGGACACTCTGAGTGTCCACATGTTGCCATTATGATATTTGATTCATAGAGGGTTGACAGAACAATTACATGCAATAATTACCTAGCACAGTCCTTTTTATATAGCGAATATTTATTTAATGTGAATTCTGTTTCTGTCATTCTTCTAATTCAGCCCAGTTGCTCTCCAGATCACTCTTAGAAGATCACAGCATTCTTCTGTAGGTTTATGTATTACATTTCTCCAAACAGTTTTCCAGAGGAAAATAACATCAACCAGAAGAAAACAGGAAAAGCATTTTGGAACAGAATATATTTTAAAATTGCTTAAGTTTTCATGTGTAAATATTCGAGACTAAATAATGATTTTCTTTTAGGACATAGCTAATGAGGTTCCTGTTTATTACTATGGTTTTATTAGCGTATCCACTTTTTGTTTTGTTTTGTTATTTTGTTTTTTTCTTTTCATACATTTTTAAATTCCTGATTGATTTCCGGAATTCTAGAAGTACTGTGGGAAAGTCAGTCCTTTGTGTATTAGTATTGTGTTTATTGCTTTTTAGTACTTTGATCTCTCATTTCTGTTTACCCATAAGAGCAGCTTGAGATGATATAAAAAGTATGTGATGTGGATAAGAGGCATAGTACAAATGGATTTATTTAATATAACAGCTCGACCTTACAGAAATCTGACATGTTGCATCTAAAACTATCATAGCTAACCAAAATATGTATATTTCTAGCTGCTAGTTCTTGATGATTAAATATGTATATCTGTTTTTGATTTAATGGAAAAAACTTTGACTTACCACTTTCCTAATGGGCTTCATGGGATCTTTTTATTTCTCATCATATAAACTTTTTCTTCTTCATTTATGTCCTCTTCAGTGACTCTATAATTATTTTGTTTTATATAGATAGAAACAGGCTTTTCCCCCTTTTTTACATATGGTGTTTTGCTTCATGCAGATAGAACTACACAGATGACATTTTTTAAAATCCAAATTTTATTCAGTTTTACATTCTTATGTTTGTAACCCTGAATATCTCCAAAATATCCTTACCTAAAACACTTCATAGTTTCCTTACTAGATTTATACCAATACACCAGCTTTCTTAGGGATAATCTTTAAGAAGAATTCAGTAAGACAAGCTTTGAAAACTATCATTCCTGGGAAAGCAAATCTCAAATCACGAAACATCAGTTTAATCTCTCCCCTTGACAATTTAACATGACAGATTGAAATATAAAAGCTGATGCAAGTGGGATCAATGGATTATCTAAGTCCCTGAACATCTTCTCTCAAATTGGGGGACTTGACAGAGTGGTTGTGAGAGGGGTGTGTATTTAGTGCTCCTTGTCACGTGCAGAGCATTAAGTTTTCAGAGATTAGTGCTGAGTGGATGTGGTCTACCTGGATGTGAAAGAGCGAGAAAGAAATGTAGAGGAAATGAAAAAGAAAACGGGGGGGGGGGGGGGGGGCTACAGGAAGAGAGGGACAGGGAGATTTACATGTGAGAATTCGGGGCTTTGTCATGGCAATTGTATAAAGTAATATACAGTGCAACTCATCTTGAGCATGTCCCCAGATAGCAGACGGTTTACAGCCTCCACAAGCCGAGATTACTGCTTTATCTTGTCATACTAAATTAACATGGCAGCACATTGTTAAACAGTGGTGACCTCTTCATCTGGGGAAATTGCTGCCTAGAAGAGAAACGGTATTTAAGTCTCTCTCTCTCTCCCTCCCTCCCTCCCTCCCTCCCTCCCCCTCCCTTCCTCCTTCCCCCTCCCTTCCTCCTTCCCTCCCTCCCTCCCTTACCCTCATGTAACCATAAAGTTTCTTATTCAA
>PVKE010039000.1:0-15206 GCA_004027555.1 Craseonycteris thonglongyai
GAGCCTAAAGCTTCTACGAGTCAAGTGAGAGCCTCTCCTCCGCCACCAACACAAGACTCTTCGCCTCTCTCAGAAAGCAATGTTGATTAATGTTTATTACTGTATAAGGTTTTGTAATTAACCTTATTAATTAGCACTGACACGTTTAAGTAAATACGTATACTGTTGTAATTTTTGTCTTAAATGAGTAAAGTATGAACACTGTTTACATATTTAAAACATTCTTGTACCCGCATACACGAAAATTCCTAGGGGCAAATCCTACTTCACAGTTTTTCAGCTTTCGCGGAAGGTTCTGGTCCCCATTAATCGCAAAAAACGAGGAATCACTGTACTTGCCCTTCGGGAAGCTAATGCAGTGTTGAAGTTCAGGAGGAGGAGAAGGAAGAAGTGGCACAGCTGCCTAGGTTGAGCTCCACTGTGACTCTTCCAGGAAGCTTTGTCCTACCTGTTCTCAGGGTCTTGAGTGATACATGTGTGCCTCTCAAAGGGAGTGGGGGGTGAGGCATTGAAGGGCTAGAAGTATTATCTTTAGTCCAATTTCCTCTGCCAGCCTCTGGATCTCATGTGGCCACCACTACATTGTCTGAATTTCTGGCTCTGAAGCAGGGCCAAGCTCTGCTTTCTTCCTTTTGAAAGATGGAGAAAACTCTCCACCAAACACCCCACACCCCATGTCTCGCAGCGGGAACACTCCTTCTCTCACTCACTGCCAGTAGATCACTCCATTCTTGCTTTGGAATACCAGAATGGGCAAATTAGTTGGACATGGAGCTTTTAAACTAAGACAGAAAAATATTTTGTTATGTTTATGCTAGACATTATATATCTTACTGTTAAATATTGTGAAGGATTCCTTAATTCATCAATTATGTATTGTGTGTATACTATGTGCCAGGCAGGGCCTTAAGTCTAGAACATAACTGTAAATAAGTCAAAGTGTAATTCTTGCTAAATATGTGTTGTAGTATTTTGGTATAACACTTAGGAGGGTAGATTGAAATAAGAAAGGAATATTTCTAGATAAATGAAATAACACCCCAAATACAACATGCTCATCTGATTTCTGAGAACAGAATGGATGACATGATGTAGTTTAGTGGAAATCTTGACATTTCATTAATACAATTAATACATTTTCTCAACCTCTGTTGATTCTTTTCAACAAACGTAACATGACCTTCAATATTAGTCAAACTCTCTTGAATGTTCTTTTATAAATCAATGAATCTGAGTTACTTGAGACAAACTCTTGCAAGTGGAACAAGACTGTTCTGCAACTTCCAGGGCCCACGACCTAACAAATCAATTGATGTATATCATCACATGTGCGGATAAAAAGAAACATTGTATCTCTTCATGTTATGTGGAAATTTTTGACAAAATAGAACAATCATTTGTTATATATTAACAAACACAGAAATTAAAATAGATGATATGAGTCATGACTTCATTAAAAAAATAAAATAAAAAAGAATTTCAGCCTTACATGCCTCTGTTTCTCCTAATGGCTGGATAGGTTCCCTGAAAGACCCCATATAATCTATAATGTTCTTAGTGGTGAGCACTGGGGTATTTTCTCTCTAACACTTGGAAGAAGGCAATAATATCATTTTCATCAAGTCTAGTGGACATTATGCTAAAAAATCTAGCGTTTGCATTATGGCAGCAAAATAAAATAAAATTATATACATTGAGAAAAAATGAAACTGGAAACTTTCACAGATGATATGATGGTCATTTTAGGAAAACTAAAAATATCATCATTAACAACATCAAAAAATCCTGGAACCAAAAAGTAATTAGAAGAAGGTTGTAGGACATGAGACTGTGCACACATTGAAAGTCTGCCACCAGCAAGATTTCGACCACGCCAAGAGGTTGACATTCCACACACCCTGGGAAATGCCTAAGCTTAAGACCCACTCTCAGTGCCTCCAAAGTTCTAAAACTGGCTGCCCAACAGCCACATCTCCCCAGTTACTTCACCCCAGCGCAAGCCCTGCCCCTTATAACAAATGGGCATAGACAGTGGCTGTGCTATGACCTTTCATTGTGACTTCATCCTAGTAGACCAATGGAACTGAAGAATTAAGGCCACGCACACTGCACTGCTGTAGATGAGCCCTGGGCCCTCTTTTCTACTTTAGTCTGGAAGTTGTATTGTGGTATGATGAGATACAATGTTTCTTTTTATCCTCACATATGATGTTATACATCAATTGATTTGTTAGGTCTTGGGCCCTGGAAGTTGCAGAACAGTCCTGTTCCGCTTGCTAGTATTTGTCTCAAGAAGCTCAGATTCATTGATTTATAAAGGAACATTCAAGAGAGTGTGACTAATATTGAAGGTCAAGTTACTTTTGTTGAAAAGAATGAACAGAAGTTAAGAAAATGTATTAATTTTAAAAATGAAATGTCAAGATTTCTACTAAGTTACATCATGTCATGTTTTTGTTCTTAGAAATCAGATAAGCATGGAGGATTTGGGGTGTTATTTCCTTTATCTAGAAATAATCTTTTCTCATTTCAACCTACCTTCCCCAATGTTATACCAAAATACTACAACACATATTTAGCAAGAATTACATTTGGATTTATTTAGAGTTACATTCTACAAACTTAAATCGCTGCCTGGCACATAGTATACACACAATATATTACTGATGAATTAATGAATTATTCACAATATTTAAGAGTAAGATATATATAATGTCTAGCATAAACATAACAAAATATTTTTCTGTCTTACTTTAAAAGCTTTGCATCGAACTAATTTCCTCACTCTGGTATTCCAAAACAAGAATGGAGTGATCTACTGGCAGTGGGTTGATGGAAGAGTGTCCCCGCTGTGGGACTTGGGGTGTGGGGTGTTTGATGAAGAGTATTCTCTATCTTTCAAGAGGAAGAAAGCAGAGTATAGCCCTGCTTCAGAAATAGAAATTCAGACAATATAGGGGTGGCCACATGAGATCCAGACGCTACAACAAGGAATTGGCCTGAAGCTTATTCCAGCCTTTTATGCTTCAAAAACCCCACCCCCTCACTCCCAGTGAGAGGCACACATGTACCACTCAAGAACCTGAGAACAGGTAGGGCACCACTCCCTTGTTGAGTCACCATGAAGCTCAAACCAGGCAGCTGTGCTATCGCTTCCTTCTCCTACTCCAGCACCTCAACACTGCGTTAGCTTCCAGGATGGCAAGTACTAGCTTCCTGGTCCCTTTCAGGATTTCGCTGGGTGCTCTGGCTGCAGTCTCTACAAGATCAGAGAATTCTGAGCCCCTTCCAGGTGTCCATGGCACCAGGAAGTCAGCTGAAGGAGGTAAGTTTGCCCGGCCATGCCCCAAATGAGGCCCTTGGTTTTCTGCCTGTGTGCTTCCCAGCACCACGCCAATGTTCCCCTCAGGGTGGGGGTCATGTGAGGGATAAGAAGGCCAGCTCTGTGCTGCAAGAGAGGTGGAGTAGTGTGTGGGCTCTGCAATGAATTCGAAGTTGTGTTCTTTGGATTTTTGACCAGTGCAGCCCCTATATTCATGGCATCTTATTCCCAAGTTTTCTCCCTATCACCGAGTGTGCACATTGAACTTGGCTGGTGAGGTCTCCTGCTGAGATTGGCAGTGGTACAGCTTCAGTGAAGGCAGATTTGGGATGGGGATGAGATTAGGGTTCTCAGAACTATCAGGACATCTTGAAATGACGTGCCCTTGTGGGGAAACAAAGGGTGATCTGGTTTTTGTGGGGGTGGTACCACCCTGTGTCCTTGATGACCAGACCTACTATATCAGGTGTGCTAGCTGAGCCCTCTTCCACAAGGCTTTCCAAGCTCTGGGCTGCACAGCTCACTTTCAGGCTGCAGAGGGGCTTGGCTTACGCAGCAAGGAAGGCAGACTTCAAGCTACTTAGACCAGGACTGAAAGCAATCAAATATGTTGCCTAAATACAACTTCTATTAATATTGCAAGCCTTTATGAATCCTGTGGACATTAGTGGTCCAACTGTGAAATAAAGTTCAGGACACTTAGAACATTGGCAAGTGTATAACTGCTTGTTCTTAGTCACAGAATGGCCTAATTGTCTGTCCTGAAGGAGAGTCCTCTGCTGACAGTTAGATTGTTACCCTGCACAGTGCAGATTTACACTGGTGAATTTTCCTGTTGCTAGGGAAGAGAATACCACATTAGAATGTCAGTGCTAAAGTCAACATCACGAGCAAACCAATCCTTGTGTATTTTATGAGAATAACCAAATGAGGTAATGCTTCCTGTAGCCTGACCAGGAGCAGAGTCAGGGTAGACCAGCATGGAAGCCCATCCTGAAAAGGGCTGGGGAGATGGTCTATTATTTTAGAGGCCATACTGAGTCCTTAAATGCACTCTGGAAATCTGAGTTCTGACCCACCCTCCCCAGGGTAATGTGCACCAGTTGAAGCCCATTATCGAGTGAGCACCTTTTTTCTCTCTTCAGGGTTGAGAGCAGAGAAATGCAGGACTGTACTATGTCACCCCATTCACCAACACACACACACACCCATTAAAATGTTGCTCCACACAGAATTCCCACAGGGTCTTACCTAACTTTGGAACCTTGTTTCCTAACCCAGATTACAGAAAGTGCTGGCACCATGCACTGTCACAACCAGGACTAGAAGACTGTGCCCAAATACACCCACAGCCTCCCAGAGAAAGCATCCAGCTAAAACTTCCAACAAGACAGGTTGGAATGCTGAATAAGCCCAAATCTCTGCCACTCAGAGATGAAAATATTGGAGGTACTAGTAAGAAAAACATGAAAAGCAACTAATTCTTTCCTGGAGGTGAATTGGTGGCTGAAGTTAAAGGGAGAGAGTGAAAGTGAAAGAGAGGGAGAGAGAGAGAGAGAGAAAGAGAGAGAGAGAAAGAGAGAGAAAATGAGATTTTCGGGATTTATAAACAAAAATCACAATTTTTACTCACAATATATGCAAACAAGAAAATTAATACATGGTGGGGTAGGGTCAGTGATGAAGGGAGAGTACGTGGCAGGTGGGGTGACATACTTAGGGAACCTAACTAGAGATTAGGGAGTAAATAGATATTGTGACTAGACCTCAGTTACAGGGATTGGGGTGGGGGTGAAAAAGAGTGGAAGGTGTGGTGCAGGCTTTATTAGTGGTAAGATCATCAGATATTCATAATAATAATGTCATGTTTTTAGGAAAACACGGACATGCAGGGATTGTTGCTCATATCTGAGAGCTACTGTTATGTCTTGTCTTGAAGCATCTTCATGGTCTTCTGAGCAGTGTGGCCCGCTGTGTTTTTCAGACCTGCAAAGGTCTCTTCCTGGCCTGGGTGTGCTAGGCTCAGCTCAACAGGAACCTGAGAGAAAAGAAGGCAGGTCTCAGAGCCATGTGTAAGCCTCAGCACTTGTATGTCAACAACCTGCCTGTCCAGAGAGCTCTACACAGCAATATGACTATTAGCAGTGCCAGTCTCCTAAGCATGAGGGGAAGCTCTGACAGGCATACCACCAAGGTTCAGGAAAGCTCCTAGCAACACTCCATCCATGTTCTTATTACCCACCAGTGGTAACATCAGCTCCTCCAGCTTTCATTGCTTCACCTGTAAGGAGAGGAATTGAGCACTTACACCCATTCACCCATCCCTACCTGCAGAGACCATCAGCACCTCTACCTTCATTTCTGCTATATCTTGAGCCAGCTGGCTATTGAACTGCTTCTCCCAGAACACATCCCTCCGCCCATCTCTCAGTAGATGTGCCCTGTAATGTCCTGTGAGGAGGGAGGAAAAGTGAATAGGGCTCAGCTGCCAAAATACTCCATCCAACACACTGCACACCTGCCCATGTCTTCCAACGCATGTTTGATGCCTCTATCTCCTGAGAGGTGGCTAATTAGATGTTTCAGCTCTTGTGTGAAGTGTTGTAGCTACACATTCTACTTCATGGCTAGGTTGGCTCAGTTCTTCCACCAAAAGCACACTCAGGACTCAGGAGCCCGTAGCTCAGCCCCTGCAGCACCACCATGATGATGGAGACTGATTAACTGCATGATGTCTATGGCCACATGGAGCGCTTGGTCAATCTCCATAGGCACACACTGCCCCTCAGTGTCACATGTGAAGGCCTTACCCATCAGCTTGGGCTTAGCTGAGTGTTTGAGGAGAAGGTGGCCATATTTTAGGTGCTCCTGTTGGCCTGGAAAAAAGTGACAAGGGACACAATTTTCAGACTTTTTCATCAGGGGCTAAGATAAACGTATGATTATAAAGGAAGTGGGTAGATCTCGGAGGAACAAGGCTGCTTAATGTAATGCTTAAGCTATAAAGGGGTTTGAGCCCTGATTAACATACAACTCAGGGTAAAAATGATCTCTATTCTCCTATCACTAGTACCAAAATCACAGCATATATACTTACCTAATGCTCACTGCACACTATCTAACTAACAAATGTTCAAATTCCTCCTGAAATATCCTACAGCCCCAGTAAAGTGAAGACTGAATATGCATATGCAAAGATAATAATAGATATTAGTTTGGTGTTGTCTTGGGCTCTATCATTGGTGGTTTTGCAACTTTTTCTTATTTTGCTGCATAGAAATTATATTTAATTTTTTTAGCAGTTGCACAGTAGTTCTGGATATAAAAAAGGCATGCCTTTAGCTTTCCTTTACTGAAAGCATTTACAATGGTTACAATGAGCACAGCTACAGATGAGTGCTGGAACACCATAAAGGGTGACTGGAACACCATCCTAACTGCTTATATGTATAGAAGGCCATTTATTAGACTTCCCATCATAGGAATGACATTAACATTGCAGTCCACTTGTGGTTGAATAGGATGAAAAGAGACAAAACAATAACATAAGTTTCCTGCCCTGGCAATATTGAATTACAGTCTGGGGTTCTTACAGTTGGTGTGTGGGCAGAGGAGAAAGAGACATATAGCTGTTTGCACAGTCACTGGATGAAGAAAAACCAGCCGGCGACATGGGCTACACAGATGATCCTGCAGGAGCTGCGTGACGTTGGGCATCTCTCACATGAGAGTACAAAGTGTTAGTGTGTTATGTAGGGAAGAGGGCATGTCACATCTATGAATACAAATGTGCAGACAAGAAAGGATACATACTGCTCCAGTCCGAGTGACAAGTACACAAGCTGGGAGACACTCTGAGGTGTGACTATGGGGCATTCATGTCTTGGGCCAATCTGCAGCCATCTGGCTGACCAGAGCTCAGAGTAGGACAGCATGACCCCCATCATGAACACATGGGGTCTTGTAATTCCTGGCCTTCAGAAAAGAACAGTACTAGATCTGACTTGTGGCAGTCACAATAGGTGGATACACAGTTTGTCAAGTCAGAGAGAATGAAGGCACTGTTCTTACACAAATTTTCTCTGTGCCTCAGGGATACCCTCTCCATGGTCCTGTGTTGGGCACAGCATGGCAGGGATGAAAGTAGAGATGTAGTAAAACAACCTCTGTGTTTCTTCCCTCATTCTGTATCTTTCCCTTTTCTCCAAACAAGAATGTGTTTACTCAGTTCAGACCTATTGTGGGAATAAAGGTGCCCAACAAGACACCATTCTTCAGTCTGGCAGGTCTAAGAATATTTCACCCCAACTTTCTAGATCCAAAACTAAATACCATCCAAGAAATTACTCAATGAGCTAGAGCTGAGGGGCTTCTTCTTTGACTCAGCTTTCTGAAGAAAAATTTTGTGTTTGGTGACCAGGAGCCATGGAGACTCTGCTGTCTAGTCTTCACCTGAGCCAACCTGCTAGACCACAGTGCTACTTGCCTTCCCGTAAGCATAGCTGTGGAACTTAGTCAAAGCCTCTGGCACTAGAGATCTAAGGAAAACAGGCCAAATTAGCAGAGAGATGAGGACAATGGGTGACAAACTGCAGTTGGATGCAGAAAGAGTCCTGTGGACATAAGGCCTGTCCAGTATATATTGGTCCAAATGTAAAATGCTGCATCACTTAGTCCTTGTCTCTAAAATCACCAACTGTCTCATTTTGTTTTATCTAGTGCTACAAAGAATAAGGCAGGTGGGGCTGGGTCAGGTTCTTTGCGTATTTCCAGTCTAAGCTGTGACCTTTGACACTGAGACCTACTGATGCTGCCTTTCTAACTTTTACCACTGACTCTAAAAGGTAAGATCAGAATTATGAGCTCACTGGTCGAGTGGCTTGAGGTCTCTCTTTGTAAATTGGATTCCAATCAAGAATACTCATTCAGTGTCTGACACTTCTTTCACAATCTTATCCACTTTTCTCTACTGCCCTATGAGCAACCATTTCCCCTGAAGCCTAATCAACCAGAACCAACTTCTCAGGTGAGCGAGAACCCTCAGCAATGACTTTGTCAGGGTTATTGCCTCTTTTAGTCTTCTTGTTCTTCTTACTATCTGCAGGAGCCAGTAGGTTGTTTTTCGTCTTCTCTTCACTTTGCTGCAGAAAGAAAAAGCAGTGACTCTCACGAGAACTATACTTTCCTATATTTACATTTTACATGAAATTTTGCAGAATACTCATCCTGTCCATCTGTACTCATGCCAAAACAATCCCACCAGATGTGGTTATTCTCACTAAATGATTAGAGAATTATACAGATGATAAAGCTTTTAAGAAATGCAACATGAGAATTTAAGTGCTGTGTTCAGACTGAGTTTGAGGGATGATGACCTAAATCAGCTGCTTCCAGGTGGCCAAAACAAAGGCAATGTGGGGAAGGTAAACATGCAATTGATTGGACTTCAGGGCCCTTATTACACCTCTTTTAGTGATGCACACCAATGTTCATCAGATTTCTTGTCAATGTAGCCCAAAGGTGGAAAGCAGTGAAGGCATATCACTTGTGAATCCAGGATTGTAACAAACATAGAAAATCAAGCCCCATATCAGAGGGAAATCGTTGGCAATCTGAAAAATTTGTGTCAATGTCATTCCTCATTCCACTAATACTAACGGCTCTTTCTCTGAAGAGAACTCAGTCAAACAGATTTGTCATTCTCATGATCAACCTTTGGCCCTTAGAGCATCACATGCTGTGATCAAGATTTGGGACAAGTGACCTGCCTTGGGGGCCTCCCACATGGGAGTCACGCCTGGCAGTGACCAAACTGGGGCCTCATTCACAAGGGAAGGAGCTGAAAATGCTCAATAGGTCACAATTAAAGAATAAAATAGAAACAAGGGAGAAAAAAATGGCAGCATGAGAGGAGAACATCAATAACTGCCTTGGAAGGGCCATGTGAACGTAGGGGAATCCACAGAGAAATGCTGAGAAGCAACCTCAACTAAGAGAACCACACAATGCAGAGCAACACCCTAGGGTTAGAGAAAAAAGGGGAGGACAGAAGAGGGAAGAGGAGACATCTGTTCGGGGACAGACTCGGGCAATTGGGGGACTATGGTTGAGGTGGAGCTGGATCAAGGGCCGGCTGGAAGCCGAGACCTAGGGAGCGTGGAAGCCCCACAAGACTGTGGACAATTTAACATCTGACCTTAAGGGACAGCACGCAGTGCCCTAATCAGATCACAAAGCCTAAAGTGGAACAGAGACTGTGAAGTATGGCTGCTTCACTTCTGGTGGGCGGGGTGAGAGCAGAGCACCAGCCAACAACAGCTCAGCACCCCTGATTTACAGAGCAGATTGACGTTGAGGGAGAGCCTTCTGAAGACAGGGCTCTTGAAGTGAGAGCTGGGGCTTGAGTGGGCATAGCTGCATTCGGCGTGCTTAGAGTGAATCCAGTGGTCTCAACAGACCCGGGAACATAGAGCGGCTGCTGCCCGAGGTACAGCCTGTGCATACAGGGATTTTGGTGCCCCGCCCACTTGGTGGCCGTGACACTGCTGCCTGCTTGCGAGCGCGCAATTGGGCTTTTGGCGCCCCACTCACCAGGCCACTACTGTGCCGCTGCCAGCACGCAAGTGCGAAACTGGGCTTTCGGCACCCCGCCCACCGGGCCGCCACAGCACTGCTGCCAGCTCGCCAGTGCACAACCGGGCTTTTGGCGCCCTGCTCACCAGGCCGCCACAGTACCTGCCTGCACATGAGACCAGCCATCGGCGCCCAGCCCACCAGGCTGCTGTGCCACGGCAGCCTGCTCCGAAGCGTATAACTGGGCTTTCGGCATCTTCCCTACCAGGCCGCTGGGGCGCTAGAGCCCATGCGTTCAACTGGGCTGCCGATCGGGATGCCACAGCGTCATTGCCTGCACGCAGGACTGCGTGGATGACCACGGCCTCTGCCAAGCCCCAGCCCATCCAAGTGCTACCCTGTGGGTGTGGCTTGCAGATACGATTGAACGAGGTGCAGCCAGGTGGAGGAGAGAAAGACTGGAGTTCCTGCAGCCCACCCTCACTGAAGCACCAGCACCCCTGCTGAAAGAGGAATCTGCTATTGTGTCTCAGGCCTACCCTAGCTCCTACATACATGCCCCCACCACTGGCCACACCTTTACTACCCTGTTATCTAACAGCTAAGACAGCAACCTGAAGTGCCCCAGGGCACAGAAGCTGTCTGCTTCCCCCAACCCTCCAAAAATCTCCTTCTCCCAAAACTGAGCCCGAAAGAGAAAATAAAGAGAAGCCCATCTGATAGACAAACCCCCAGAGGAAAAACATACTCATGTGTAAAGCAAAAATAAAAACATCAAACACAATGCACACCTCAGAATCCAAAGTCCCTCCAGAAGATCAGGGGAATTCTTTAGTAAAGGACCTTGCACACTTGGAATCAAATCTAAGTGAAACAGAATTCAGGGCTGCATTAATCAAGACACTCAGAAAGCTCACTCAGTGCTGGCAAAGTACCCAGACACAGTTAAATGACCTCAACAAGAAATTTTCTGAGCAAAATGAGTACTTTACCAACAAAATTGAGAAGCTAGAGCAGAACCAAAAGGAACTCCTTGAAATGAAAGGCATCATGAAAGAGCTGAAAAAAGAACTGACACGCATAGGAAACAGGGCTGACCAGCTAGAGAAAGGATGAGTGAAATTGAAGATACAAACATGGAAATGTCACAGAGGGAAGAACAAAGGAAAAGGAGAATCAAGAGAAATAAAAGAGCACTATAGGAACTTTCTGAGTCCAGCAGAAAGAATAATATTAGAATAATAGGGGTACCAGAAGGAAGCGAGAAGAAATCTTCTGAGTCTACTAAACAAATAGTGAATGAAAATTTTCCTAACCTATGGAAGAATTACAGCCCCAAATCCAAGAAGAAAGCAGAAGCCCTAACTACCTAGACCCTAGCAGATCTTCTCCAAGGTACATTGTTCTGAAAATGACAAAAATCAGTGACAAAGAAAAAATCCTCAAGGCTGCCAGGGAAAAACAATATATAACTTTTAAAGGAAAACCTATCAGGCTGTCACCAGACTTATCAGGAGAAACTCTGCAAGCCAGGAGGGAGTGGAACCCAATCTTTAAAATATTAAAAGAGAGAAATTTCCAGCCAAGAATTAATTATCCACCAAAATTAAACTTTAGATATGAAGGAGCAATTAAGGCCTTTACAGAAATACAGAAGCTGAGGGATTCCTCCAGCTCAAGAATAACACTCCAAGAAATACTAAAGGAGGCTATCTGACCTGAATCAAGAAGTCAAAATAAATGGAGAAAAGTTGGGAAAACAAAAAAATAAAAAGGAAAGAAGAAACGGATACAGATATCCTAATATATCAATCATCACCCTGAATGTAAATGGACTGAATTCACCAATAAAGAGGCACAGGGTAGCAGACGGGATTAAAAAACAAAATCCAAACATATGCTGCCTACAAGAGACAGACCTCAGCCACAGGGACAAACATAGGCACAGGGTAAAAAGATGGAAAACAATACTCCAGGCAAATGGCAGTCAGAGAAAAGCTAGAGTGGCCATACTGATTTCTGATGAAAAAGACATCAGGATAAAAAAAATAATAAGACATAAAGATGGGCATTACATGTTGATAAAAGGGACAATACAACAAGAAAACATGACACTCATCAATATATATGCTCCGAATAAGGAAGCACCAAAATTTATAAAGCAACTACAAAGAGATCTAAAAGGAGAATTTGACAAAAATACAATTATAGTAGGGGATTTAACACCCCCCTGACAACATTGGACAGATCATCCAAGCAGAAACTAAATAAGGAAATTGCACCTTTAAATGATACATTACAGGAAATGGACTTAATTGACATTTACAGGTCATTCCATCCTACAACAAAGGGCTATACATTTTACTCTAGTGCATATGGAACATTTTCAATAATAGACCATGTCCTGGGACTTAAATCCAACATCCCCAAATTTAAGGGCATCCAAATCATACCAAGTGTATTCTCAGACCACAAAGCATAGAAACTTGAGATCAATTTCTAAAGATCACATGCAGAGAGAACCACATATATGTGGAGATTGAACAACATGCTATTAAAAAGTGACTAAGTCAAAGAGAAAATAAAACAAGAATTTAAAAATTTGTAGAAATGAATGACAATGAAAACATGGCATACCAAAATTTCTGGGACACAGCGAAAGCAGTATTAAGAGGGAAATTTATATCATTACAGACTTATCTCAAGAAACAAGAAAAACTACAAGTAAACACCCTCACATCTCATCTTACAGAGCTAGAAAAAGAAGAACAGAGGTCCACAAAAGCTAGCAGAAGAAAATAATTAATAAAAATCAAAGCAGAACTTAATGAAATTCAGAATAGAAAAACAATAGATAAAATTAATGCCACAAAAACTGGTTCTTTGAAAAACTCAATATAATTGACAAACCACTGGTAAGGCTCACCAAAGGACAAAGAGAAAAATCTCATATTTCCGGAATACGAGACGATGGGGGAGAGATTACAACTGATGCTGCAGAAATACAAACAATCATAAGAGATTATTATAAAAGACTCTCTGCCAACAAATTTGACAACCTAGAGGAAATGGACACATTTCTAGAAACATATAGTTTACCTAAACTGAACCAAGAAGATTTGGATAGCCTAAATAGACCAATCAACAGTACAGAACTTGAAACAATTATCCAAAAATTGCCCAAAGGCAAAAGGCCTGAACAAGATAGCTTTACCAATGAATTCTACTTGTCACTCAAAGAAGAACTAAGGCCCATCCTCCTCAAACTACTCCAGAAAATTCAAGAGGAGGCAGTACTACCCACCTCTGAAGCTAATGAAGCTAATATCACCATAATACCAAAACCTGGGAAAGACAATACCAGAAAGGAAAACTATAGGCCAATCTCACTGAGAAACCCTGATGCAAAAATATTAAATAAAAATCAGAAATCTATTACAAATAATAGAAAAAAACAGTAAAGTCGCAGGATACAAAAGCAATGTCTCAAAATCAACTGCATTTTTGTATGCCAACAATGAAACTTCAGAAAGAGAGATGAGAAGATCCATTCCTTTTGCCATTGCAAACAAAAAATGAAATACCTAGGAATAAATCTAACAAAGAATGAGTGTCTTATACAATGAAAACTATAAGACACTCTTAAAAGAAATTAAAGAGGATACAAAGAAATGGAAAGGCATTCCATGTTCATGGATTGGAAGAATTAACATGGTTAAAATGGCCATACTCCCCAAAGCAATACACCAATTCAATGCCATTCCCATCAATGTTTCACAGTGTTTCTTTCAAGAAACATATTTTAAAAATCATCAAATTTATATGGAACCACAAAAGACCACGAACCGCAAAAGGTATCATAAGAAAAAAGGATAAAGCTGGGAGCATCTCACTACCTGACTTTTATCTGTATTATAAAGCCTCAGTAATCAAAACAGCTTGGTACTGACAGAAAAACAGACCCACAGACCAATGAAACAGAATTGAAAACCCAGAAATAAACCCACAATTTTATGGACAGATTATTTTTGATAAAGGATCAAGAAATATACAGTGAGGAAAAGAAAGCCTCTTCAGGAAATGGTGCTGGGAAAATTGGAAAACCACATGCAAAAGGCTGAATGTGAGCTGCGATCTCTCACCATATACCAAAATGAACTCATAATGGATTAAAGACCTCCAAATAAAAATGGGAACAATAAATTGCATAGAAGAAAACATTGGCACTAAACTTATAGACCTGGGATTCAGGGAGGACTTTATGAATCTGACCTCATTGGCAAGGGAAGAAAAAGCACAAATAACGAATGGGACCTTATCAAGCTAAAAAGCTTCTGTGCTGCAAAGGAAACAATTAATAAAGCAAAGAGGCAACCAATCAACTGGGAGAAAATATTTGCAAAAAATGCCTCTGATAAGGGGCCAATATCAAAAATATACAAAGAACTTGTACAACTCAACAAGAATAAAAGAAGCAATCCAATTAAAAAAATGGACAGATGACCTTAACAGTCACTTCTCTCATGAAGACATACATATGCCCAATAGATATATGAAAAAATGCTCCACTTCACTAGCAATTAGGAAGATGCAAGTAAAAACCACAATGAGATATCATCTTATACCTGTTAAGATGGCTATAATCAACAAAACAAGGGATAGCATGTGCTGGAGAGGCTGTGGAGAAAAAGGAACCCTCGTACACTGCTGGTGGGAATGTAAACTGGTACAACCACTATGGAAGGCTGTATAAAGATTCCTCAAAAACTTACGAATGGAATTACCATAGGACCCAGCCATCCCTCTACTGGGCATCTACCCAAAAAACCTGAAAACCGTAATCTTTAGAGATGTTTGTACCCACATCTTCATCGCATCACTGTTCAAATTGGCCAGAACATGGAAACAACCAAAATGCCCTTCGATAGATAACTGGATAAAGTAGATGTGGTACATTTACACAATCGAATACTAATCAGTGATAAGAAATGATGAGATACAGTCATTTGTGGAAACATGGATGGACCTAGGGATCATCTTATTAAGCGAAATAAGTCAGAATGAAAGAATCCGGAAAACAATTAGACAGTTTACAGATCCACCTCACATCATTCTGTAAACTGTCTAATTGTTACCAACCAATGTAACCTCATCAAATTTAACAATAAATTAAAAAAAAAAAAAAAAAAAAAAAAAAAAAAAAAAAAAAAAAAAAAAAAAAAAAAAAAAAAAAAAAAAAAAAAAAAAAAAAAAAAAAAAAAAAAAAAAAAAAAAAAAAAAAAAAAAAAAAAAAAAAAAAAAAAAAAAAAAA
>PVKE010039001.1:0-15208 GCA_004027555.1 Craseonycteris thonglongyai
GTCTTTGTCTTTTATTAGAAAAAAGAAAAGTCTTGCCTGTATAATATCATTAATGAAAGACAAAACAATTTTAGTCTATTCAGAGAAAATAGGGAGATATTTCCAGCAAAAGAGCTTACTTGTGTGCACTAGGTACAGGAACGGACGGTGGGACCTCACTTTCCTTCCCCAGGCTGTGATGGGCCAGGCATGGCCACACTGTCTGATCTTATTGATTAGCTCTCCAAGCTGACTCAGAGCCTTGTGCTGTTCGGGTTTCAGATTTGTCCAGTTGGTCTCAGACAAAGGAAATACAAGGACCTGTCACCTTAGAGTATAGCGAGCCCTAACAGCCCCATCTTAAGAAGCACAGGGAACAAATCGAGAGAAGGTTATGACTGAGCATAAGCTACAGAAAGTCAAGAAAAATAGCTCTCACTTGTCATTGATGTTTTAAGAAGAACAGAATGTTTCAGTTAATATGGACGTGAAAATTTACTGACTTGGGTTACTGAAAATTACAGTCCAAAATTTTGAAATGGTGAAAGGTAATCATTTCAGTTAGTAACTCTAATACAGAAGCCTGGGCAAGCTACATATAGAGAATTGAGCTATTGCATCCCTAATTCTTATTAACACCATTTAGGCTGGATGTTTATAAGAATTATAAGCTTGAAGTCAACTAGGCTTCCCTCAGCTCTTTCATCTCTCCTTGCCCACCACTTTCAGGTTCTTGTGTTCTGCTCTTTTCTGCCCTCTTCTCCTTAATTCTTATCCATTAGTCAAAACGCAAATGACTAGGAAATGTTCCAGATTTTAGCTTCACTTCCAGAGGCAACTACCATTTGATAGAGAGTACAGTCTAAAATCTGTTCTACTCGTAACCCACAGAGCCTTAGGTGTGGGGAGGCGGTGAGAAGAACTGTACTCACCCTCCTCTTTACTCAACTAGAGCAGCTTCATTTTTTCAGTTTTTAAGTTGGTTTACATTTCATTCAAAATGAATTCCAAGTTTATGAGTGTTTATATGCAAATGTTCTTATATATAATATATATATAAAGTATAATGTATATAAAATAAGAACACTTTGGTCCTGATTCCAGATTTTTTTTCTTTATATGAGCTCTACCACTGATTATTATGTAACTCAGGACAATTTATCAAGCCAATCTGAGCCTCAGTTTTCTTATCTGAAAAATGGGATTAGTAATAGTATCTACCACCTGGAGCTATTGTGAGAATTACCGTAAAAAAAAGATAATAAAATGCCCAGTACTGTTGCTGGTCCATATTAAGTGGTCATTATATTCAGACATTCTTGAAAAGCTGAAGATAAGCTTTTACAAGCTTGAAACTTTCCAATATCCCTAAAAATCAAACCACATATAAGCATTTCCCTATTTCTCTATGTAAGACTAGCCTTGAGATGCCAAAATAGATTAAGCCTCTTGATTTATAAATGGCCAAGGCATAACATATTTTACTTTTGTTCCATTCCAAATGCATTTTCCTAAGCCCATGCCACATGTAAATTATAGCCAAATTACAGAAGCCAAATACTATGTTATAGGATCAAACTAATAAATGCAGGATTGAGGATAGAAAATGCAGCCCAAAAGTCAAGAGTGAGAGAACCAAGGAAGAAATGGAAACAAAAAGGAAAGAATGAGGTCTGAGGGACCAGAACTTTATGAACAAGAATACCAACATCTCCTTCGTATAAAGGTAGCAATGGTTTGTTGTATTGGCTTAAAATAACCAGAATAGTGCAGATCCTCCTTGTCTTCTATAAGCATATTATAGACAAGATGACAGGTACATACATCGAAAGCAGAGGTGATAATGTATGGTGACAAACTCTGATCCTTTACATATTTCAGAATCTAGAGAGAACGGAGTAATGTTGGAGACTGAGCTGCAAGTCTATATTCATTCAAAATACGGTACTTGCTAAAAAACAAACAAAACCCACATGTGATAGTAAAATAACATATGACTGGGAGACAGAATCTAATAGCTGCCACTTTATAACCACATCTACATATAGTATGTCATTTATTCTTATTACTGTCCTGACTCCCATATAAAATCTTGAGAATCAATTGCCTGCCCAGGGAGTATCTCATCATATACTATTATCTCAGTAGGCAAACATGAAAATGTAAGACTTAACTTATGAATCTTTTTGGTACTTAGACAACTGTATTTACCTAAACACATAACTAGAATTCAGACAGAAAATTCAGAGAGAGAAAAATACGTAAAAATGTCTTACAAAATATAATGATGGCCTTTTCTCATAAGTCAGTTGTCTATCACTTGGTAAATTCTGGAGTGCTCTAGAGTGCTCCTGTATGAAGTCCTAAAGGCAGAACTAAGGCAAGTGTGTCTTTGTTTTCTAGAACTTCCCTACAAAGTACCACGGAAGAGGTGACTTAAAAAAAAAACAAATCTATTCTCTCACAGTTCTGGAGGCTTTAAGTCTGAAATCAATGCTGTCCCTGAATGTTCTAGAAAAACATCTCTTCCATGCCTTTTTTCTTAGTTCGGGTGGTGGTGGGCAATCTTTGATGTTCCTTGACTTACAGATGCATCTACTACCTCTGCCTTCATTGTCACATGGTATTCTCCACATGTCTATATCTTGTATCTTCTTATAACAATGCTAGTCCTTTCTATTAGGGCCCAGCCTGACCCAGTATGACCCTACCTTATTTTGGTGAGATCTGCAAAAGCGCTATTACCCAATAAGGTCACATTCATAGGTACTGAGTGTTAGGACTTTGCCATGGAAGGACACAATTCAACCCACAACAGAGGACGCTGAAATTGGGATCATTTATGTTCATTTCCTTTGGTGAAATAATAAACTAAAGATTTCACAATTTCCTTTTATTTATAGAGAAAAATGCAGAAAATTGGAACCTTAAATGTTCAATTATGTGTTTATCATTTTCTTAAAAACCTTCTAAGACTCTGAATTTCCTTTAGAATAAAAAAGTTCAAATGCCATAAGACAGCCGACCTGGTTCTTCACAGCGAGTTTCTGCCTCATCTCTTCCCTAGTATGGTCTACATCCCAGCCATATGCTAGTGCTGTATTTACACATCATCAGATGTCAAATTTCTTCTAATCTGTTTCTTTGCACTAATGTTCTATGCATCAAGATTGATATCCATTCCTCCCTTTATTTCCAGCAACAATCAACACATCTTTCAGTTCTCAATTTAGATGATGTTTTCCTCTGTGGGATTGTTTGCCCTGTTTCTGTGCTCTGATTACTCTTGGATCAGCATCCATCCACCACATTTAAATTCTGTTTCTCACATTAGCCTATAAACTCCCAATGTCCAGATGTTTTCTTTTATTCAGAGTTTTATCTCATAGTGCTTGGCATAGAATGGGCATGCTTTTTTTTTTTTTAAGGAGAAATAGGAGAGAAGAAGGTATTGAAGAGAAAAGAAGCATTACAAGAGAATAAATAAGGTCATATCTAAAGTCCACATCCTTATTAAACAGGATCAAACTTGTCTACCCATTCAGTTTGTTGAAACATTAAAATGATCTGACAATGTCTGGGTTGCTTTTAGTGATCATAAATACAGGGTCCAGCAGAAATAACACCTTTTTAAAAGTAATATAAAATAATAAAATAATATAACTATTAAGTAATACAAAACAGTATAAAATTAAAAAAAAGGGATATGTTACTTCTGCTTGACCCTGTATGAGTATATCAAATGTTTTAATGAATTATCTTCATTAGAACACCAGTAGAGTTTTGAATTTAAAAACAGAGAACCAGGGAATGCTGGGATAGCTCAGTGGTTTAGCTCTTGTCTAGAAATTGTGAGAGCCGGGGTTTGATTCCCGTCACTGGCTCATGCAAACCCATATGCTGAAGTAACTACTGAGATGGCTCAGTGTCAAAGGTTCTTGCCTCCCTTGAAGTAGGTCCCTGGTTCAGTTTCCATCCTATGTTGCCCCACATCCACCTGTGTGGAATGAAACCATGTCACAACTAGTGACGTACAACTACTGAGAATGCTCTGGGCCCTTCTCCCTTCTTTCTCTCTCACTCTCTCTTTCTCTCTCTCCTTCTTTCAAATAACAAAAACGAAACAAGACAAAACAATAGAGAACCAGGCACCTTGGATCCAAACAATAGTCCTACAACTTAGTATCCCAGTGATTTTGAGTAATTCATATACCTCTTGGTGCCTTCCTTTACTCATCTGTATATTAGGGATGCTAACAGTACCTAACATAGTATAGAGATGAGGATAGAGAATGCTTTGAACCTAGAGTAATGCATATCAAATTGTACATGCTGTATACTGCTAAATCTTATTTCAAAATTATTTCATTTATTTTTTTTTAATATGGATTAATCAGCCATAGTTTAAACATTTCCCCCACTCTCAACATTAAGTGCTCATCTATCATATTTCAATTTTTCATTATATATACTAATATAATTCTGATGTAAAAGAATACTATGTGAGAAACAACTTTGTAGAAATTCTATATTGAGTAACATAAGGAGAAAAAATTATACAAATAAAAAATTGTTAAATGTTGTTTTGTAGTCAGGAAATTAATTAACAAAAAGTAAAATAACAGTGAACATAATAGAGCATAATCAATCACATTTTTAAAATTTTAAAGTATTTCTTTTTACTTCAAAATAAATGTGTAAAACCACTGAATGTCATTCATGTATTTTCCATGGGAGGGCAGTAGCACATTTCAATATCAATAGATTTTCAAGTATTTTCATTAACATTATGTCCAAGTGACAGTAATAATTAGTGCTTTGGATGTTGTATATTTATGTAGAAAATTTGTTTAATGGCTTAAAATTTTATTTTTTTAATCTTTATTACCGTGTAAGTTTAAAAGGAAAAAAATATTTTTATTTCTATGTAGAAATAAAACATATAAAGTATAAAAAGACCAACATAATTGATTCTTAAAAACAAAATACAGACAATATAATTACAAATCTTGTTTTCCCAAATGAAAGCAACTGTAAAGAAAACTAATATATATCTTGAGATTGCACTAACAAATCTGGACATCAGTAAAATATTTTGAAAACACTTTTTTTCTTATTAAAATATAAGTAGTTAAATATAGTAGCCATTTCCCTTTGTTGTTTAAACATTTATTGTGTGTGTGAATCTGTGTAGACTGCCATGAATCGTCTTTGAATAGAAATAATACATCTTTCTAATAGGTAGTCTAGCAAACTAAATATATTTGCAGTATTTTGTATACGTTCACAAGTATGTAATACTTTTCACTGATAACAATTTATAATGTTTCTTAAGAAAAAATCTTCAGATAGTTTAATGATATCTTTACAACACATGATTATGATTTTAGAGATACATTCATTTTTTAAATAAAATTTTGAGGTTTAAACCTGAAGAACGCTGCTGCTAATATTAATATGAATTGAACTTAATATCAATAACAATACTACAAAAATATAATTCAGCAACAACAACTAACGTTTTGACTAAGTGTTTACTAAATAAGTAAAGTTCACATCAAGACCTTTACAATTCTGATTTCATTTATTCTTCACAACTTCTGTAACATAGAGTTAGCTATCTCAATATCATGAACTACTTTTTCAAATAGATGATCAAAATCTCTTGCCCAAGTTCACAATGCTAATAAGTGACAGAATTAGGTCTCTAAGATCCCAAGATCATAACAAATTTGCTTAAAATAAACATAAATTAATGTCACACTTAAAAAAAAAAAGAGAGATTATAAAAACTAGGTAGTTGATCTTAAATTTTTATTCATGACCAGTGTGTCACTGAACAAAAAGGATTCACTTTAAAATGTGGATACATTTGAGTGAGGACCCAAGAATGAGACCAAAGTAGTTAAAAGACATGGTGAGGTTTTTCTCCTGATTTCTTCCTATTCCTCCTTTTTTCCCTCTTAAATAGGTACTGAGTTTTTCCTAAGACTGCTGGAAGATTGGTCTATACAATACAGAGAAATGGAGAAAGCAAGCAAATATATGGAAGGAAGCAAGTTCATCACTTTTATAATAAAGTTACAAATGTAGAAAGGGGTTGCTAGACTGGGAAAACACAGTGTGAAATTATGGCATTTAAAACAATGTAAAGTTTCTGGTCACAGTGGCAGAGTAAATAGTCACTGTGCTTGCATCCTATTTGGACATCTAAATTAGAACTATACTACAGAACCACCATCCTTGAGAATCACCTGAAATCTAGCTGTATGGAAGTCCCCCAACTAAGGACACACAGAAGAAGCCATATGGGGACTGGTAGAGGGTCGTAGACTCTGATGGCCAGTCCCACATCCTCATGCAGAAGTTAAAAATTGGGAGGATATCTTGGCTGTAGAGAATCCCCATGAAGATCAAGGGGTTGCAACCCCACACCAGGTTGCCCAGCCCAGGGATTCAGTGTTAGGAAGAGAAGTCTCTACAACCTCTGGCTGTGAAAATCCTCAGAGATCTGGCTGAGTTAGACAAAGGGTGGCTGGAGTTCCAGGTGGTCCTCTCACAGGGCCCATGCTCGGGCTTGCACGCTGAAGGACTCACTTGCTCTGAGCTCAAGGGCTGGGGCAGCAGCTCAAAAGGTGCCAGAATGTACAAAAAGGAATTGAATTGTCTGGCTTTAAGGTGAGGGCTGAAGGGGCAGCAGCTTCCTCCCAAACAGAAGTGCTGGGAGAAGCTGCTGTTCCTTTGTTGAGCCCTCCCACCAACCAGCTCTCAAATGCAGGCAGGTGTCATAGCTATGTCTTCATCAGTCTGGCTGACACCAGTCCCTCTGACCTTGTGATTCCCTGAGACCCCACCCCAACCCACTTGGCAGCCCACCCAAACCACTTCCAGTGGTTTTTCTATACAAACTGCTTATCTTGGCTACTGCTGGGAACTTTCCTACAAACTTCCAAAAGTTCACAAATCCTGAACAAGAGCATCTCGCCTTGATGTGCCCTGTCCCTTGTGATGAACAGCCCCAAACCCAGCACTCGTAACCAATGGCCTGGGTTCAAGGCTTGGCCTCTTCCAGGCACCTCCAAGCAGAGCATGGATAATGACCATCTGTGGATTGCTTTGTGGATTATTCCTAGTGGTCCCAGGCACAGAATAGATTGCAGTGGAACAAGGCATAGGGCAAGGTCCCTCCTAGGAGGCCCTAATGCCAGCATTCCTTGAGGCCAGCTTGGAGCTGAGCAAGACCACCACCCAGCTACCTCCTTAGAAGACACACGAGAGCCCTGCTAGAGCAAATCCTGCTCTGTAGGGTCAGCCTCTGCACAATAGCTCCTCTGCTGGACTCAAGGCCAGTCCTCACAACCAATCAGCCTGTGGGACAATCCCTCCCATGGACATGAAAATAACAATCAAGGCTCAAATACAATAGGAGGGCACAAACAACCCACTCAAGAGTCACATCTGGAGCACTTGGCTCAGGTGATCAGAGAGACTGTACCTCTGGACTCTACAGGACATTGACTGCACAAGGCCACTACCAAGACTGAAGACATAGCCGCTGTACCTAATACATAGAAACAAACACTGGGAGGCAGACGAAATGGGGAGACAAACAAATATGTCCTAAATAAAAGAACAGAAAAACAAAAACAAAAAAACAAGCTCCAGACAAAGAACTAAACAAAATGGAAACAAGTGATCAACTAGATGCAGAGTTCAAATTCCTGGTTTAAAGGATGCTCAATGATGTCAGAGAGAACTTCAACAAAGAGTTGGAAACATAAAAAGGAGAGAAAAAAACAATAAAAATGTCAGGGACCAACTGGGACCAGCCTGGCTAAATACAAAAGTTACTCCATTTTAGGAGTCGACTCCATCTTGAGAGATAGGTTTCGGTTTCCCCTAAAAGGAGAACAATTCTCAGAAGTCACATGCATCCCCTGCGGTCTGGCCTGAAGCTAACTTTCTGCTCAGTAATACTTCCCGTATGACTCCTGCCCCTCCCTCGCTTAAACTGCCCGCTAGAGCCCGCCCATCCTCTGCCAATCCTAAGCTGCCACATACCCCACAGCCAATCACCTTTTGACATATACCCCGCCAAACAGACAGCCCCGCCCTCCTTTGGCCCTACAGTATATATACCGCTGTAACCGAAATAAAATTTTGAGGCTTGATCAGAATCCTGTCTTGCCTCCATTTCTTCGTGTCTCCTGTCTCTTGTCCTTCATAGGTTCCCCCTCGGGCCGCGTTGTCATGCCCCGCTGGACGGGGCACAATTGCCCGGGCACATAAAAAGATCCAGTCTGAAAAGAAAAAATAATTTAAAAAGAAAAAAGTAAATTGTTGATAAGTTGGTATAGAAGCTAATATATAAAATATATGTGTGTATATGTATATATTAATAGGTGTATGAAAAAATACATATATTTTTTTCCACTCTCTCCACTGACCAACCATTGAGTAATGATGTACCATTTGGAATCAATACACCACTAACACTGAAATTTTGCTTTTTTCTAAATACTAGTTTCCACTAAAAGGAATCAGGGCTTCTTAAAGAAGTGGCTGGCTCTATGGAGGGGGCAAATACAACACATGTTGAGCTTGGGATACTTCCTTGGGCTGGGAGCAAGGAAGTGCTCAAAGAATGATGGTGTTCTCTCAAAAGTATATAACAACTTTGAAGAGGCTTCTGCCAAGTGAATATGGGGGAATTTTAGCATCAGATCACAATAGCAACCATTGTAATACTTGGAGTAAAACAAATTCAAAGTCCATACTAATCAAACAAAATAAACTAAAGAGATAGCATATTCTTCTTTAAGTAGAATTCCAACTAATATGTGTAAAAGGAATGCTGGAGTTGGAAAATCAGCATTTGGTAACTCTCATGCTAATACTTTGTGCAAGCATCATACACGGATGCAAACATTGGTAAGGAACAGAATATTTACAAAGTATCAAATTATATTTTATCCAATACTTTAAAATTATTATTAATAAATACATTAAGTAATTAGTTCTACAGTAGAGAAAACTATCACAACCTTAACCAAATGATAAAGGTTAACATCATCAATAAAATGACAACAATGTTGTACTTTCTAATACAATGCATTGAGGACAATACAAATCAATATAAAACATTCTGCAAGGTATTATAATTGGACCGTATCCTGTAAACCCATCGAAGACTTGAACTACAAGCAGAGCCTGATGAATTCTTTCACCTTAAAAATGGCTGATGAGAGTTGTCAGTTATGAACATCATGAAATTCTGGAATGAATCTTAGTCCTTTGAGTCATATTATTAATACAATCAGTGAAATCTGAATGGGGTTTGTGATTTAAATGGTAATAGTCAATGAACATTTGGTTGATTGTTATTTCCTGATTGTAATGATTTTACTGTTGGTTGTTAAAGCAAATGTCTTCATCTGAACAAAAAATATATGGGAGCTCTTAATATTATCTGGCAACCTGTAGGTAAATTTGAAATTATTTCACAATAAAAAGGTTTTAATAAATCAAGAGGGAGGAATTTACTAGGGAGAGGGAACAGCAAATGCCAAAGTGCTAAAGCAGAGAAGGGAGGTAGGAACAGAAGGGCAGGATGGCTAAACATAACAAAGAAAAGGGTGCAGCACATACTGAATAAGGCTTCAGATGTGTGTAGAAGTCTTGTCTTGTAGGACTTGGCTGGCCAAAGACATTTGGGTCATATCATAAAAGAAAGAAGAAACCTTGAAAGGTTTATAGAGGGTGCCCAGCATGATGTGACTTACATTTTAAAACCATGCTCCGTGTGCCTAGTGTAAATTAGATTGGTGGTCGTGGGTTGGGGAGGACAAAATGTAGAAGCAGGTGTGAGCAGATGAGTCCATAGGAGATGATGATTGCTTAGCCAGTGTGACTTCAATGTAGGTGAAAATTAGTAGCTATATTTGAGATATATTTTGGAGTTAGAACCCACAGCTACAGATGGATGGTCTGAATTGAGGAATTAAGAATAACTCTGAGATTCTCTGTAAAATCAGGGAGCTTGTAAAACAGAGGTGTCCAACCTTTTGGTTTCCCTGGGCCATATTGGAAGAATTATCTTGAGCCATATATAAAATACATTAGCGCTAACCAATAGCTGATGAGCTTAAAAAAAAAAAAAGTTACAAAAATCTCATAATGTTTTTAGAAAGTTTACAAATTTGTGTTGGGCCACATTTAATGCCATCCTGGGCCATATGCAACCCGTAGGCCATGGGTTAGGTAAGCTTGGCTTAGGGTCTTGCATATATGAAATATTCTATGTAAGTTGCATATATGTTGGTTGATAATTTTTATATCATTTTGACATAATTAGGAGGGTGGACTTAATTATAGAATCATGCTCTTATAGTGAATGTTTTATGAAGAAATCACACAGACTTGTACTTCCAAGCATTTTGTAAGTGCTAATATAAGCTATCAATGCTATTACCATAACTATTCTATCACATTAGATAATTTAGTAGCAATTCTGTAATGGTTCAGAACACCCACTCCTTAGTTGCTCCCTGATGGTTTATAGAATTATAATATTGTAGCATTAAAAGTAATTTTAGAAGTGACTACAAGACTCCTAAAACAATACTGTGTTGTCATTATTTTCTGACAAATGTTCATCTGACGATCCTTCTCTAAGGACCTTGAGGGCTAAGAAATCTTTGCATTAATTTCAAAGACTAAGTAATGAATATTGATTTCTGCTCTCTTAGTTTTTGTTTTTTGCTTCATCCACCTCTATCATGTTATTTATGAGGAAAGAAATATTGAATAGAATGGTATCATATTCAGAGGTCATTTATTCTAGATTAATCGGATATAGGAAACGTATTTAAATGCATAACTCGAGGCTTCTCAAACCACCACAAGGGCTGAGAATGTGGTGATAAAGAAAGGCACTTTCAGGGAATGGGGAAATGAAGGTAAAACAGATACATCAGCAGTAGCCTCCAGCTCCAATGTGGGTTATTTTCAGAAGGAGTCCAGAAAGCCTCAGAAAGCTTCTACTAACAATGATACTAAAGGCATGAACACCAAAGTGGATAATACTCAGGAGAAAGTACAGCAGCTGCAAAAAATACCCTTCCTGTGCTGCTTTTCTGCTGATGCCCAAACACCTGTCTGCCCCAGGAACCTCACTCTTCTTCCTTCTCTCCACCTTTCAGCTAGTGAAGGAGTCTGGAAAAGGTAGCCTTTAACTGCTGTCCTCTGCAGTCTTTGCAAAAGCTTTGAAGGGTAGGGGTAGCCCTGCGATTTAGTGGTTAATACCTATCGTAGGTGGATAAGTGTGATTCTTTTTGAGCTCACTATCCAAATTAATGGCTTATTTCTCTGCACCTGCTTTTAAAGTCCATTGAAGGTGAATGTTTTCCTCCAGGCATCCAGAATTTTTATATCAACATAATAAAAAGCAATGTGAGGAATTTGGGGTATATCTCATTAAGATTACCTGGATTTTTAAAAATATTTATTTATTTATTTTTGACAGAGAGAGAGAGAGAGAGAGAGAGAGAGAGAGATACAGAGACAGAGAGAGACCTGAACTGCGGGAGCTTCCAGTTCAGCATATGGTTCCACACGGGCCAGGGCCGGGATTTGATCCCCGGTCCCGGCGCTGCAAAGTGAGTGCTCAACCCACTGAACCATCCCGGCTTTCCCAGATTACCTGGATTTTGATCAGGACAGCAAAGTTAATTTAGTCATTTTGTGTGTGTGTGTGTGTGTGTGTGTGTGTGTTCTACTTTGGTACACATTTATGGGGGACAAACAATGGAATTTCAAACCCAAAGTCATTAATGTATTTGATTTAGTTTGGAAAACAACACTTTAGATAACTCTAGATAAAATTTAGATGGATTTTATTCAGTTGCCAAATATTTATTGAGCACTTAAATTATCAGAAAGCCTGTTAGGTTTGAGGGACACAAAATTAATAGTCAATTATCTTCATCCATTACACATTTTATATGTCCTCTGCTAACTGACACAACCTCAGCTGGTTGAAGTTCTTTTTCTTTTTTTTTAAGATGTATTTTATTGTTTTTGACAGACAGAGAGAAGGAGGAGGGCCTAGAGCAGTCTCCATAGTTCTATGTCAACAGTTTTCGACATGGTTTCATTCAGCACAGGTGGGCAGGAGCCATGCAGGCCCTGTGGGGCTCCCACATGGGAGGTGAGCACTCTTGACCCAGGGGCCAAGCTTGGAGGCAAGAGCTGAACTGGAGGCCTCCTGCATGGGAGGCACGCCCCAGTTCAGCATATACATCCTCATGGGCCTGGAGCTGGGATTTGATCCTCAGTCCCCAGGGCTGCAAAGTGAGTGCTTAACCCGCTGAGCCATCTCGGCTTGCCTGGTTGAAGTTCTTTACTGGGGAGTGATCTAAATGTTGATTCCTGGAGGGTCTGAATCATGAATGAACCTGCCTCACATGTCTGTCTGTGTGTTTGCCTGCTTATTTGTTGATTCATTAGTCTTGTTCTAATTTTTAATTACTTTATGGAAATAGTAAGAGTAGACCCTAAAGAGTCCCAGAGGTTCCAGATAGTTTGTCCTCTGTAGTTACTGTAGCAGTAACTACAATTTATTCTTGTTAATGAAGATCTATTACCACAGGCAGTATACTATCTTCTGCCTCATGCTTGAATGACATGACAAGTGCAACAAGGCCAAATACAAAATGACAGATGCTGTTTAAACTTCCAGTATTATGAAAGCAGTGTTGGGATGGGGCAGGCACCTCAAAACTCCAAAGAACTGATTATAGGAGTCAATTGTCGACTCTGCATTCAGTAATATCACCTTGGAAGCTTGGAATCAGCCTTTGAAGATATTTATACTACAGAGATCAGCAAGTGCTACAAGGTAGGACCTGTGTCAATTGAGCTTTCTGACTGATTACAGACAAGCATTATAGTGGCTGTGCATATTTTCTCTAGAATTTTCTGTATATGTGTGTGTGTGCATGCAGATTACTTTCTTCCTCACTCTTATTCTTATCTTTGTTACGTTATTAGGGATTGTCATGAGTAGTTAATCTTATGTTAGTCTTTAGATTACAGAATCTTCAGGTGGGCTCATGGCTGAACATGGGAGTAATTAACAATATCCAGTGATAGAATCTATGATTACTTAAATTTTGTATCGCCCTTTGTAGGAAGTAGATGAGAACATTCTTATGTGTAGGAAAGGATAATTAATTACTTTTAGTGAATGAATGAAACAGTTATTGTTGTTATATGGTATTCTAACATACGAGGGCTGTCCAGAAAAAAATTCCATCATTGTCAATATAATGAGAACGGTTGTATGTTTGGATACTTTCTGGACAGCCCTCATACAATAAGAGTATATATAGTTGATGAGTAGCACTGGGATTCAACTGGCTGGTATTAATCTATTCTCTGCTCTGTGAATGCAGTGTGGTTCCCAACCTGCTGCCTGAGCAATAGCTCCACATTCTGGGAACAGCACTTAATTCTAGTTTCCAGCTTTTTTTTTACACATTTCCCAAAATAGCATCATTATTTCCCCTCAGAGGTATCATGATAGCTGAGTAAGTCTGTCCTGAGAGATCTGGGCTCCATCTCTGCCAGGCAGCATTTTTTTTTTTTTTTTTTTACATTTTTTTTATTTTAATTTTTATGTTCAAGTGCACAGCACAGTGGGTAGGCATTGATTTAATTTACTAAGTGTTCCCTCCACTAGCTCTAGTGTCTATCTGACACCATGCATAGTTTTTATGAGAGTACTGACTATATCTCCCCATGCTGCATTAGGAAATACAAACTGATAGTCACAGAATAGTCACACGGATGTGAAATACAGGCCAAGGCCAAGGTCCTAGCTGTGCTGAGCTCCTCCTCCAGGCCAGATGGCTTGCTCCTTTCCTAAAAAAGAAGACTGAGATCTGCACAAAAGTTTCTCTTCAAGCTTCTAGGCTCTAACCCTCTCAGCCTCCTAACCTGTCTCTTACTCAATGATGGAAGCTAGGAGCTGCTTCTTCCACACTATCTTTGTGACAGATTTTAAAATAATTTTTTTAAGGGGGATGCTGGGATAGCTCAGCGGTTGAGTGCTTGTATAGCAACTTCAAGGTCCAGGCTTTGCTTCCCAACCCTGACTCAGGAAAACCCATATGCTGAACTGCAGAGCAATTGGTAACTTCCAGAGTGACGGTGAACGTTCTCCCCTCCCATGTGGGAGCCCGTCAGTTCGGTTCCCACCCCAAACAACCCCACATCCACCCGTGTGGAATGAAACCATGTCACAACTAATGATGTACAACTATGAAGACTGTGCTGGGCCCTCCCACCTTCTCTCTCTTACTTTCTCTTAAAATAATAAAAATTAAAAAATATCTTTTGAGCCCATCAAAACATCTTTGACCAATTCTGTATATTAAATACTCACTATTAAAATAACTAGTGTGGTTTCTGTTTTCTTAGACTTAATAATACTCACCATCAATCAACACATCTCTGGAAAAAAAAATGTTAAATGTACATGACTAAGCGTATTTGTTTATTTCACTTCATTATTCTTCATTGTTGTAAAATAAAAGATCAAGTTATTACTTCTACACATTATACATCTTTCTGTTGCACAAGTTTATTCTGTCTTATACAGTGACTACAGTCAGTAGTGATTACAAAGAATGAAAAAGGTCGGTGGTAGAATAAATCACTCAACATAATTAAGCTATATGGAATAAAAAAAATTATTAGAGAAGTTAAAAAATTAGAGAAGTAGATGATTAGAGAAAGGAGACACAGAGATAAAAATAGACAAAATGAAGAAAAAAAAGTGAGTGATTCCTAGATTATTTTGATTTTAGGAAAAAGTTCTAAAACTATTAAGAACATTTTGTGGCAACATGGATGGGTCTTGAGATTATCTTGATAAACAAAACGGTCAGACAGAAAAAGTTAGGAACCATATGATTTCAATTATATATGGGATATAAAACTGAAAGCAACAAAAGAAAAATACAAACCAACAACAAACCAAAACTTTGGGATGCTGGGATAGCTCAACAGGTTGAGTGCTTACCTCACAACTGCCAGGTCCAGGGTTCAAGTCCTATGCAAACCCATATGCTAAACTATGGAGCAACTGGTAACCACTAGGGTGGTGGTGAAGGTTCTCACCTCCCTTGTGGGAAGCCCCCAGTTTGGTTCCTGCCCTGTGTGGCCC
>PVKE010039002.1:0-15204 GCA_004027555.1 Craseonycteris thonglongyai
AATGAAACAATATGATTCCTCCCAGTCTGTGTTAAAATTATAGGTTCGTTTTCTCTTATTTGGTCCACTCATTTTAGGACTAAAAAAATAAAAATAAAAATAGTTATAGAACTACAATATCATATCAAATTGCCACCATAATAATAGATTACCTACCTCGCTTTTAGTTCATTTAAAATCGAATATATCAAAACACTGATCCTAGCTAACCGTCACGACCAGATCAGTCCAGCAACCGCAATCAAAACGGCAACTTGGCGTCTCCCGGTGGGGGGAGGAGAGTTTAAAGAGCGCAGCGGCTACACAAGACACGACATGGACAAAGGCGACAGCTAGGGAAAAACTTATCCATACGCTATCGCAAACATACCAATGAATAGAATAAACCTGTGTAGATACTCAAACAATATTTTAAAATTCTAACAAATGTATAAAAATAAATTATAGTTTTACTTAGTGTTTATGAAAAACTTCTGATGCAGTCAAATAATGGCGGCGCACACAAATTGGGCCGCAGGCACCATGGCGCCTGCAGGCACGGGGTTGGGAATCCCTGTTGTACAGCAATGGAGACTGCTCTGGGTCCTCCTCCTTCGCTCTGTCTCTCTCGCCCTCTCTCAAAACAATAAAATAGATCTTTAAAATCTAAAATTTTTTTTTTTAAATGAAGAGAGAGAGAGACTATTTTTCTCATACAAATAAATGAGAACTCAAGTGCTATCTCCCTTGAAGGAGAATGCCTTCTACTTCCAATAACTCTATCTTTCTAATCAAACATTTTTCTATGTAAGTTTTTTTCTTGATGTTAGTTTATTCCTGCATTTAAAATTTCCCTTAGCTTTATGGAAATAAAAGAATTCACATGTCTCTTTTGAAAGTGATGGAAATCTTTCAGGCAACATACAGTTATTCAATCATGTTGCATAATCTACCACCAATCTGTGGAAGGAAGTGTGATCATTTCAATTGAGCTACCTGTAGAGCTGAAAGCAACTCAGTTATTCTATTCTGTTTATCCCATAAATGCTTCACCTTTTAGGAGGAGATGATTTGTCAAAAACAAAACAAAACAAAATTCATATTTTAAATATTCCTATTTATGCAAACACTAGTTCCTTAGCAATATTAAATGTTGTTGTAGTAGTGTTGCCCTAATAAACAAAATCTCCTAGGCCACAGTTTTGTTTTGTTTTTTTAAATCAGTAACCCAGATACCTATTCTTAGACAACAGGAGACATGAAAATTCAGAACAAAGTCTACACAGCTAGATGGTAATGCCTTGAAGGCAGAAACTCTCCATGCTTGTTATCAGTCACCTGCAAGAGGCTTTACATTCTGCTTGTTGAGTGGACAGATAGAGAACTTTCCCCAGTTACAAGCACTCTGTATAACTACTTCCCCCAATGTATAACCATTTAGCTATTTCTATAAAAAGAGCTCTTTTTGCTGGCAGAGTTGAACAAGACCCTCGTCCAAGCAAGAAGAGGCTTTGAACTTTTGGGGTCACTTCTGTTCACGGGACTAGGACATTAGTTCCTTGAAGGCAGGGTCTTTGTAAACCCTACCAGGCCTTGCCCAGAGCTTTGCATGGAGTACATAGTTGTTGGTTACATTGAATTGAATTGACTCAGGAAAAGCTAATTACTATCGCCAATAATAAATACATCAACACACAATCAAGCAGTAGTTTAAGAAAGCAATGAGTGGTTTGCTGCTTTTTCTAATCCAGTGGGTAGAGATAAACCACACAAAGTAAGAATAAAGATTAAGGATAAGATCAATGGACCGAACAATTTATACCGCAGCATTTTCTGATATTTTTAATCTCCTGTTGCTGTATTAATATTTTGTTTGTTTTGTTTTGCTTTGACTTACTAGATTATATGAACCTTTCTGCTAGATGGTATGGGACTACAGAAACATCACCAAAGTACAGAAGAAAATGTATTTTTGTGTGCTAAAAAAACACAGACACACACACAAAAAAAAATGCATTTCAGCCCTAACATTACTAAGACCATTTATAATTTTGCATTATGTTTCAGTGACTTGAGAGAAACTGTCTAACATTTTTCAATATGTTTAGCAATCTTTACTTTAAAGGAAAGTATTTTAAGCAAAGAAAATACACACACACACACACACACACACACACACATTTTGGAAACAAAGACAAATGCATGCTGTGAAGAATCGTATAGCATTTCATACCATGTCAGCCTCTTTCAACCCTCCCATAACAGTAGCCTCAACCAGAGATAACTATTTTTTAGGCATTAGATGAGCATTAAATTGTCTTTGGATAGGTTTTGAGCACCTGAGATTTTAAAGGTGCTACTTCATGCCAAATTAAAGAAGAGAATACTACAAGCAGATCACGTCAGGCATTACAAGTTTGCAAATCAATTCCAAAACACAGGGTGCTATTTTGTTCTCAGGGCAGTTGCTGTGAAGTGTTACATAATTTGAGCAATCACCCACTAAAACTTGCACATACATGCCTAATGCTCATTTTTCCAAAATACATGATAATACATACTATCTATTGGAAGGTAAGACAGAGCCCTTAACATTTTCCTAGGGATGTCTCTCTCACTTTCCTTTTCTTTTTTTTTTTTTTTTTTTCCAACAGTGATGGTCTTTCTAGCCTAAAAATGTTTTTATGAATTTTTTCAACTTTGAGAAAGTGAATCAGACCTAATCCAAAAAAGGAGATAGTAGTATGTACACACTTCCAAAAGCAGCAGCAAGATATATCCAATGTGACAAATCTCTGTGGGCCATTAAGTGGATTTTGTTCTGGAAAGCCTACATAAGACATGCCTAATAAGAATGTAGGGTGCTGGGTTTTGAGAAATGAGTATTACTTATGAATACCAGGTGGTATCCAAAAATAATGCACATAGGGATTAAAACACCAATCTCTCCAGGGCCAGGACTTTGCTCTCGGCATATTCCTCAGGGTGGAAAACATGGTTTGTGATCCTTCAGATAGCCACACATTTCAGGGAATGATTTGTAAGTCTCTTAAGCTCCATGCTTTTCATCTGATTAAACAAGATCCAATTTGGGATTGTCAAGGAGAAAATCTGTGCCAAGGTGGAAAGAGCTCTATCCTAGGAGTCAGAAACTCTGAATTCATATCCTGCTCCAGGGCCCAGTTTCTTTGTCTATAAAATAATATGATAATCCCAGTCCTGCTCACTTCACAATGTCCTTGTGAGTTCAATGAGCTAATGTGCTGGAGAGAGATTTTGAAGTGTGAGTGATTTAGACATGCACACTCTTACCATTATGAATACCTGGGGAATCATCGTGACCATTTAGGATTTTCTCTATGTTAAAACTGCTTCATGGCCAGAATGTGGCCAGGCATGCTCCTCCACCAGCCCAGGGGAACCAACCAACCCCATTTTATTGCTAAGAAAAGTACAAGAGAGCTGCCAGAATTTAGTCACATTAATACAGGAGCTTCACTCATACCACCAGATTGTGTGCAACTTGTGGGCCCAGATACTGCTTTGTTCATCTCTGTTTCCCCAGCATTCAGCGGAGTTAACTCTCACCAGGTAACTGTGAATAAAGTGAAGTGAATGAGATGCCTGCTACAGGCAAAGGACCATGTTAGGCACTGATAGATATATAAGTCAGAATTTAAACAGAGAACCAGGACCACTAGGAAATCTATGCATACTAAGCCATGTATGATAGGGTTTTGGTTCTTCTCAACTGTGGGAGCTGGTTGAACTGTACACAGAGGCTGTTGCTTTTGTGTTTGGTGCTAAAGTCTGAAGTCAGCAGGGGGAGCAGTCAGGAAGAAAAGAAGGCTTCGAGGAGAGGAACTAAGGATGAGGGAAATCCACAGGAAGGGACCGAACTCACATTAGTGCTCTACCACCTCCGAGACTCCAGCTTCATGAATGAACGTGTCCTGCAGGTGATGCTTATGTTCTTCCTCAGGGTGCTAAATACACATCTGGCCTGAGAGGGAGAGAGCCTGAATGAGGAGACCCAGCAGGCCCGAAGACTGTCCCACGTCAACCAGCTGAGCCAACAGGTAAGGGATATCGTACATGGCTGTGGCTGGACCTCTTGCCCTGCACAGATCTTCCAAATTAATAATAATAATAATAATAATATTGAAGCAGTTTCAATTGCATCTTCTAAATGTCACTCAAAACATCTTTGTGGGGGGAGGGGGGAGGGAGACGTAGGGGGAGGTGGGAGTGGGCACCGGATATATGGTGATGGAAGGGGAGCTGATTCTGGGTGATGGGCACATAATACAATGCACAAATGATGTGATGTGGACTTGTACATCTGGAAACTAATTGTTGCCAACCAATGTCACCCCATTAAATTTAACAATAAATAAATAAATAAATAAATAAATAAAATCAACATCTTTGTGGCCCATAAACTATGCAGAGAAAGAAATTCTGGGAAATCAGTGTCGCTCATTTGCTAGTTGTATGTACTCAGTATAATCCTACAGCTGTGAGAAATGATTTCTTTCTCTGTTTCATGAATGAAATCTTTAAAATCTCTTATGTAGCCTCCTTGGTGCTCCAAATGCACCCACCTCTGGGCCTAAGTCCATGCCCTTTTCCTATACTTCTACCTATAGAGCAGCGAGAGCACTAGCACACATCCTTAGCCAGGCTTGGAGTATTCCTTGGGGAAACCATGAGGCAGTCACAGCATCTAGAAAGAGCTTCTTTCAGTTTCCCTGTCCTCAACAGCAACGTAGATACAGAGCTGACGACGGGCACCATCCCTTCAACAGTATCACTTACAGAGGTCCTAAGAGGAATGAGTTAAGACCCCCACAAAACACACCCTTAGAGAGTGGGGAGAGGTGAAAAGAGCTGATGAAGCCCTCCAAAGCTGTACCCTTAAAGCTCGATTAGGTCTCTCACCTCAAATGTTTGCATGTACACTCAACAAATACACAGTGAGGACCCTTGTGTGCCCAGCTGCATCTACACCTCGTGTTTCAGTGCCTTCACAGAATGAGCTCCAAGACATCATTATGTCATAGCAACCAGAAGACACTGTTCTCTCCCTGGGGCCTCCTGAAAACCAACTCACATTCCTGAATAGCATAGTTAGTCATGTTGAGTACATTTTACAATTCTACTTTTTTTAAGTACAACTGCTCATACATCCATTTCTTGTTTTATGCCTTTCTCAGACACACTCCCCTGGCATATCCTCAGGCTAGAAGTTCTTCTGGAAGCCACATTTTATTTTAGCACAGAGTATTTTTAAAGTTGGCAAATAAAGACACAGAAGTCACCTATGCCATGGGAAGAGAAACATATGAATTTGTGAATTTGAGGTTCATTAATTTTTCAAGAAAAATTTTATATTTTTAAAATACATCTCTCTCATGAAGTTATTACAAATAATGTTACAAAGTATGAGTTTTGCAGTCTTTCAAATATTTCAATGTAAAGACTTAGATCAACTAAAATGTAAGTCATATTTTTAATGTCTCTTTTTGCTATTAATTGTGTGTAAAAGTGGAGTAAGAGATAAAATCAGTTCTATTTCATTTTAGAATTAGCATGTCTTTCTTCTATTCAAGGCAAGCCTTAGGCGAATTGGGAGGTAGAGGAAGTCGTCTTTCAGAGTCCTCCAAACCTACATCTTGACAAGGCAGAAACCCATACACCAGAAACTTCCAAACACAAAACTTATCTCCCTTCTGCTCACTCTTCCTGAGTCTATCTATCACACCAAAAATTGTGATTAATACATTTGTGAATAAGGGTTAACAATGACCAGAGCTAATAGCATAATTCCTTTATATAGAGACTTTCAAAGCCTTAAGAATGTGACTGATTTGTTATGTTTTGTTTTTCTGAAGGGTTAATGAGATAAATGTTTTAGTAAAGTGGTCAAGAAAGTCAATCACAGCCAAGAAGGAAATTTGCATTTTTAATTAAAGAAAGATGGGAACTACACAGAAAAATATTGTGGTCGTAAAGTAAGTAAAATGCAGCTCATGGCAAGATAAGATACACCCTTATGTCATTCTCCCTCATGCAAAATAGTATTTCCATTAAGTCATATATTTTTTAGGAGGACAGACATCACCATTTTCATCTCTCCTTCTAGTTCACGTCAGAGTTTTTTCCAAGGTCGTTAAAATGGAAGAATGACAGTAGACTTTCTTATCAACAGCTTGTTCCAACAGATACAATACATGGGTTGGGGATCAAAAAGAGCATGAGAAGCATTTCTGCCAACACTGTAGAAAATATTGAACATCTGCTCTATCTAGGAGCCTGGGAGTTGTAATTATAATTTTTTGAAATCTGTACACAAGAGTTATAAATATTAGAACTGTAGCTTGTGAAAGCCATGAAATATTTAACTTGTTTGGCAGGCTTAAGCAAAACTCATAAACTTAATTTAAGCAAGCCAAACACTATAGTTTTACCAATTTTATATCTTTCATGTCATTAGGTAAATTAAAGCAAGAGATAAAACAGCCTAGAGATATCTGGCTGGAAGTCTTGGGGGCATACAAAACCAAGGGGTAGGGGTGGGGGGGAGCGGTATCGAGAATTAACTCATTTTACATTGGTTTACCTTTCAGCTTTCCCAGTGATCCACCTTGTCAAAGACTCTGGTTTGGGGATGGAGGGGATTTGTTATTAAGAAATGGCTTCAGGGTAAACAAAGGAAAAGCAGGCATCAGGCATCTTAAGCAGGTTCACAACCACCACAAGAAAAACCAAAGGTCACTGGTGACTTCTGCAAGTGTGTCAGTTTACACCTGTGTGCCACCCTGAGCAAATAAACCTTTCACGCTTGAACACAAAGGCCTGGTTCATGTCTCTGGTCTGCTGCAGAAGGTAAACTGAGAGACTTAGGAAGCAGGTTTCCACCTTGTTAACTCTGTGGCCCAGTTTCACTGCTGAAACTTCTTAGAAGGGAACATAGGCTGGGACACATTCAGGTATGTCCATCTTATCCATGCTTTTTACACTTGGCAGTGATATCCAAGTCAACTTTAGTGCCTATTTTCAAGATAAAAATACTCTACAATTAGTTTCAGCATTTCTCCATTTATATTCCTCCCATACTCCACATCCCAGGCCCAGAATGTTCCTCAATAAGAAACTAAGGATGCAAATATTTACATTACAGATTCCAAATAAAGAAAATAATTGTTGATGCCACTATTTATTTCGTAGCACTTTATGTATGCAATAGCTTTTGCAATTGAACTTCCAAGCAACCCTGTTTATTACTACGTGGACGTGACTTTTACAAATTAAAAAATTAAGTAGCCACAGAAAAGTTATGACGTGTGCCCAAGACCACAGAGCTGAACATCCTAAGCCCAGCCCTGCATCTCCTGAGGCTTGGTCCAGAGCTCCAGTCACAAGGTAGGCAGCTGGTTCACAGAGCATCTGGCCTGCTAGAGACAGAAGCAGGAAGTTGCTGAGGGGCTCCAAGTCCAGGATCTCACTGGTGCTGCTTCTTGGACTCATGGATTCCCTGCTCCTGGCCCTGCTCTAGACCCTGGCACTTTTCAGATTCAGTATCTTGATGAAAACTCCTCATTCCCTGCCTTTTTTCTCTCTCTCCATCCCCACAAAGGACTGAAACTGGCTGTCAGCTCTGGGGCTTGCCACAGTCATTGCAGCCTTTGTTAACAAGTTAAGAATCTACAGGAATCCCCTCTTTGCTGTCTTTACACTCTGTACATGAGAGCAATCAAATGGACCAGCTGGGAGCCCCTGGCTGAGAATGCATAAAAGAGCATATGAATAGGAAAGTTCAAACGAGAGAGTTCACTGAAATATCCTGCTGATCTCGTTTTATTGTGCATTTAAGAGAATAATACCCAGGCCCAAACAGCCTCTTTCTCCCTGAAGTCAAGGGTTGATATCACACAAACTGTCTACACAGGGGAACCAATTCAAGGCAGAACTGAAAGTTCTAAGTCAATCCCAGCAGCCTGTGTCATATGTCCGGGGCCAGTCCAGCAGGGTTTAGGACGGGATCTGAAAGAGCCAGTGTGAGCTGTCAGCGGCCCACACAGGCAGGAACTGATGCCTCAGGTTGTTTGAATGGGAAGTAAGCATCAGATTTTTTGAGTGTCTCCTGTGTGCCAGGCACTGGGCAGGGCTTTTTATATGTTATATTCATCCTCACAATAAGCTTATGGAGTAGACTTTAATATTAGTAGCCATCTCTAAATAGACATTAAGTCATTTCCTTAAGACGAAAAAGCCCGTAAGTGGGAGATATAAATATTGTATGCAAATCTGCAGCAAATGGAAATTTTAGGAAGAATCTGCATTCAGCTCACCCTTGAGAACTGGCTATTTCTAGGCCTGCCTTCAGCTGGGGCACAGAGCCAATATGGAAGGTAATAAGCTAATTAGGCTGTCCTGCTCCTTCCCACAGTCTTAGGACAGTTGTGGAGATGCTAAAAACAACTCAAGTAAGTTCTAGGAGAGTCCCTGTGAAAGTGGTGGGCCTGCATTCCCTCTCCAGTTTCTCCCCTCCAGACCCCCCCACACACATACACACCAGAATGGCCATAGTCCATGGAGGACCTTGGAGACCATGGTCCGATCTCCTAACCACCAAGGAGTGAGGGATGCAACAAGCAGGGCTAGAGAACAAGGGCCCGTGTCTTTGCCCTTGTCTTCCTTTTGATCTTCATCACAATTAAAGCTAAAAAAAACAATTTTTTTTAAAGAACCACAAGTAAGGCTCGAAGACTTTCAGATAGGGAAATTAACAAACACAAGTGCCACGATTTGACATTATTTTTTCTTTTACAAAGAAAAATAAATTGGAAATTTCCCAACAGCTTTGCAGAGGTGTTCAACCCAGTTGCCACTTGTACTTGAAAACTGCATTTCTGTGGCCTTGGGTGTCCTGAGCCTTCTGGCCCCAGGACGGCCGGCATGGTCTCTAATTACACGGACAGATCAGGGCCCATAGGCTGCGTGCCAGGAGAAGGCCCAGCGTTTTCAGTGAGGCCTGCCGTCTGTCAGCCACCAGGCTCCTGCATGCCGGTGCCTTGCCACGTGCGTTCACTGACGGCGCTTGGGGAACGTTTCCGGGACAGTTGTGTGAAAAGGAAAGCTGGTCCTCCTTCAAGACCAAGCAGTGACTGAGGTAACTCTGCTAGGATACCTGACCAAGCCACCGCAGCTGGTGGGACCTGCATTTTCCAGCAAGCTTGCTGGGCTTGTTTACATGTGTTTTATTAGGAGCTACAGTAATCTGTTCACAAGAGACAGAAATCCTGGTATATCAATCCTTAAAGCCTGTTGACATTTGTCCACTTGGCAGATCATAAAAGCCCCTTGAAAATCACAGGAGTAAATGTGTAAACCTCTTACCAAATTAGATGATGTAAACACCAGGGGAAGGCATTCTGCAGGATAAGATCGCTGAATCGTGACGGCCTTCCGAATGTGACTTTATTTCAGTCTTGGGTTACATGTGAGGTGTTGCCAAGAACAACTGAAAAAGAGACAAAGACATATGAATTTAGCCCAAGAGCTGACTTTTAAGTTCCCTGTTTTCAAAAAGACTGGAGATTCTTTATGAGATGTAATTTTGCATAAATAATCTTTGCTAACAAGTGTTTTCCCCAAATATCAGTTAAATTTTAACTAGTTCCCTGTGAACATTATGTGAGTGCCAGAAATAATCTCAAAGTTTTAAAAGAAAAAAACTAGAACTAGAGAAAGCTTCATGGCATAAATACACTGATACAATACACCCTGGGAAGCAGGGATGGCTCAGTGGGTTAAGCGCTCACTTTGCAGCCCCGGGGACCGAGGATTGAATCCCGGCCCCGGCCCGTGCGGACCCATATGCTGAACTGGGGAGTGCCCCCAGTTTGGTTCTCACGGGGGTGAGACCTTGGCCCGGTTCCTGCCCTGTGCAGCCCTGCCCACCTGTGGAATGAAACTATGTGGAAAAACCGATGATGTGCAACTATGGAGACTGTTCTGGGCCCTCCCCCTTCTCTCTGTCTCTGTCTCTGTATCTCTCTCTCTCTCTCTCTCTCTCTCTCTCTCTCTCTCTCTCTCTGTCAAAAACAATAAAAATAAATCTAAAAAAAAATATATATATATACACCCTAAAGGGGCTAGTAGCAATCAGACTGTAAGGGACAAATTCCATTGCTACCATTTTCCCAAGAATACCTCTGGAGAGATTTCTCAGAAGACTTGAAGAGGGACGTAATGGAATAATTATGCTTGAAGCAACAGTAAGTACTATCTTTATGACAACAGAGGTAAGTCTCTACTAGAAGCTGTTATGGCTGAACTGAGGCTTACCCCAGGCTCTTTGAGAATTCAGGTCCAAAGTCTAACACCCTCTTTATATATCAAGGTAACTATAGACTCCATTTTAAATATTTTGCCTCAGTTACCTAACAGTGAATAAAGTGCTTGTATCTGAATCTTCTGTAGAAATAGTGTGTTCATTTCATTACATCTCTCCCATGTTTTATACATCATAGTAGATATTCAACTAGAGTGAGAAATGAAACTCAAAGAGGAAAGAGGAAGAGGGAGAAAAGTGGGGCAGGGGAGGGGAGAGGTTAGGAATTTCCTTAACAGTCATGCATTTCTTAAATCAACAGGAAAGCTGGTGGTAAAGAGGAGTTCCTAGGTCTCCAAGGTAACAGGAAGCCCGTCATGTATGGAGAGTGCTTATGGACTGCCTTCTTCTGTAAGAGGACACTGGACATGGCCTCTGTACTAGAATGAGACATGTCCCTCCCTGTAATAAATGTCCTTCCTGACGTCCAGGAAGGGGTTGCTAAGAGGTTGTAAAGCCAGTGACTCTGTTCTTCTACAACCCATGAACAACAGGTGCATACCGTACTACACACAGTTTGACACTGATAAGGGACCTTACAGGAGAACCGGTTCAATATCCTATTGAATGCACAGATCCCCTCTCCAGTGTCTTCACTCAAGTCTCAACCAGCCTGCACAGATGGAAATAGGGAACAACCCGTCCCCAAGGCAGCCCTTTTCATCTTTGGACATCAACTTTCCAAAACTAATTTTCCCAGGGGAAACAGAGTGCATTTTCTGCTTATTGGCATTAATTCTATTCCCTCAAGATCCTAAAGAACAAACACAATTCCTCTTCTTCCTGAAATATGAAGCAGACGCCAGGGCTCTAGAGCCAGTAGTCATGTGTGTCACTGGTAGCCTTTTCTTTTCCATTGTTCTCAGTTTAGAAAAAGAAGAGATAGTGCCTAGGAGGCACGCAGCCCCTTGGTTTGGGCCTCTGTGGCATGGCTTGGTAGTACCACTTCCCTGTGGGTCCTTACAGAGAACAATCCTTTGCAGGTTTCAAACATGTCCACTGTGCTACCTCTAATGGTGGAAGGGATTTTTAATTTAATCCAAATGATGTTTTCCACTGATCCTCTATTCACTCCACATACATTTGGCAGTTGACAATTATGGGCCAGTTCTGGGTTTTATGCTAAGTTCAGGGAAATTTCATGGTGATTAAGACACAACCCCTGCCCTCAACGATCTGATTGTCTATCTAGCACAAAGTCTAGATGAGTATGCAAGCAAGTCTAGTAAGTGCATCATGGTTAGAATCACAAGAGCTCAAAGAAAGGGCTCCAACTTAGTCATAGGTGGTCCAAGAGGAACTAATGTCTGAGAGAACCAAGCAGTAACAAGGAAAAGGGGCAACAACAGAAGGCTTCCCAACCAAAGGGACTAGCCAGGCCACAGATAGAACACACGATGTTCCTGGAACTTCATAGAGCATTCGGGGGGTAAGAGCAAGTGATTATCAACATTTTATGACTTGTATCTCTGCGAGGAAGATATGTGAGTGATGTGATTAACACAAAAGATTTTGTTTATTGAATGATGTGTTTAAGTTATACTTGAATATTAAGAATTAAAATATAATTTTCCCATTTATTCAAAGACCAAAGCACTCAGACACAGAGAAGATAAAACCTCATTCTTGGCTTCATGGAACTCAGGGTCTATTTGTTCCTTAATTTGCACGTGGTCCAAACAACATTATCAAGCAGTAAAACTTGTCATTTAGTTTCGTGAAAAGTTTTAAATTGTTTTAAGCAATTGGGTTGAGTAAGTAGTCTCTTGAAACAGAAATCTCCTACCCCACAACATTCTCTCTCCTCTTAATCAAAACTAGTAACAGTAATTAAAAAATAATAATTCCTATTCTTTAATGTTAATTGAAAAATCAGAACTACAAATTGGTCAGCAATTAATTCAATGACTGTTTCTTCATCTGACCTTTGAGAGTTGCTGCAGAGCTAAAATGATAAAGGGCTGAATTGAGTTGGAGGAGAGGCTGATGTGTGTAGACTGTGAACATGGCAAGAAATGGGCTCTAAAAAGCTCCCTGTGAGAAAATTCTGAAAAGGAAGGAAGCCATTATTTAAATGTTTATCAAGAAGGAAAGACTAGTGGACTAATGTAAGGAAGCAAACTTGATGAAAGAAAAATGTTCTTAAAAAGAAAGAAAAACGTTCTGGATTCTCCTTAAAAACTCCTCATGCCCCCATTCAAGGAACGTTTTCTTGAAATTTTCTTAATTTAAATAAAGTTTTCTCACCTCTGTCACTACTGACATTTGGGGCTGGATAATTCTTTGTTGTGGGGCGCTCTTCTGTACATCGTAGAACACTTAGCTATATCCTTGGTCCCTATCCACTCACTGCATGCCAGTAGCCCCCCAAAACACACACCAGTGTGACAAACAAAAGTCTCTCCAAACATTGCCTAATGTCCCATGGGGAAAAAAACTGACTCAGTTCAAGAACCACTAATTTAAACTACCAATGACAAGGAGACAAAACATAGTCAAAAGAATTTAGTGAGATAATGGAAGGTACCTTTATGGGGAAAATTATTACAATCCCACTCATAGATTATAAATATTCTCCAAAATTCTTTTTTTTTTAATATTTATTTTATTAATTTTTGACAGAGAGAAACAGAGACAGAGAGAGACAGAGAGAAGGGGGAGGGCCCAGAGCAGTCTCCATAGCTGACAGCATTAGTTTTCCATACAGTTTCACTCCACAGGTGGGCACAGGGCTACGCAGGGCAGAAACTGGGCCAGGAACCTCCACATAGGTTCCGGCAAGAACTGAACTGGGGGCACAGCCCAGTTCAGCATGTGGGTCCGCATGGGCTGGGGCCGGGATTCAATCCTTGGTCCCCGGGGCTTCGAAGCAAGCACTTAACCCGCTGAGCCATCCAGCTTTCCCTCCAAAATTCTTAACCAGAACAATCTTTTAAGGTCTGTTTGACACACATGCACATACCCACATGCACACATACACAAATGAAGTGGAATTTTCCTAACCATCCTTATAGTGTGTTAGTACAGAAATAAATTGTACATTTTGTAATATAAAAATTAAATGGGTTTCCAATTCAGCTTCCTGGGGTTTCAGAATAATTTTATGTTATCATATCAGTGTTGAGGAAAAAAATGTATCTTATCAAAACTATTCCAGAAGCACCTCATTTTGATAGGAAAGTACTTTGTGATGATTACCTAATAGGCAGCATTTGTTGAACTGCTTTTAATAGACCTTTTTTTATCACATGCAAAAGAATTTCAATGCTAGTTCAGTCTCCTGTTTCATTCTGTCATGAATCAATTTGTAGAGACATTTAGAAGTCAATAATCCACTGCAGCTTTGATGACAGGTGATTAATTTCTACATTTTAGAGACATAATAAGATTTAGCAATAAAAAGGCCTTGAAGTAACCTACCAAACAGCTTTAATCTCAGCCTTGGGACTGTTGCTAAATATGAATGCTTGTACACAAATGTGAATGATTTAAGTTAGTGGGTTTTATTGCAGACTCCTTGTGTTTTCATATTAATCTTGCTTTACAATCAGCTTATCTATACAATCAATTTATGTTGGATATTTTTTCCAACACAATGCTTAGAGGGAGAAGGGGGCTAACAAATTATTTACACACAAAGGGTTTGTTCTAGAAAATAAGTCGTTTCATATGCTTGTTGCTGAGGGGATGACTGATTTTATTGGTGTAGCAAGGAAAGAGTAAAAAGACCTAAAGGTGGCCTTCAAAAGATTCAGACAGGAGACAGGTTCAGGACATAGATGACAATGAATACTTAACAATAGCTAACAAACACTTCCTTCCAAATACTCAGCTGCTCTCATCTTTATAGTGTCATTCTTTCAATCTTCTTTAGTCTTAAAAATTAACAGAAGCTTCAGAAGAGTTTCTAGTTCTATCAAAAGATTTCTATAAATTCAAGTGCTTCTACCACTGAGAAGTGATAAAGATGAAAATGTGGATGTTTGCTTAAAGATAAACATGTAAATAAAGTTATATATATTTGATGTTCTATGTAATTTATCATTTCTGACTAACAAATGGTATGTTCTTAGAAAACACTAAGTATTCCTAAGGCAGATAGATAATCCAAGTTTGGTGAAATTGTACCATACTCATTTAAATCATGGTAGATGGAATTTTCACTTTGTTCTGACAGGTTTTTGATGTAAGTAGAGGATCCTTCCTGAAAGTATTTATGGAAGAAAGGTTTTGTTTTGTTTTGTTTTGTTTTGTTTTTTCCTTCAGAAGGAAATGACTAAAGAAGTGGCTGCTTGACACACATACAAAAAAGAAGAAGAAGAGACAGAATGCTTCTGAGGAAGATCCAAGAACAGGACTTGGAGACAAAAACAAAAGACTTCAGGGACCACCCAACAAACCACTCAAACTCACCCCCCACCACTGAGCCCTTTACCATCCCCAAATACCACACTCAAGATTTAGCTTTCCTTGCTATTCTTCTTAGTTTAAAGATGAGACATCTCTACTTATCCTTCATTCTTTCTTCCTTTTTTATCCAATCTTGGGCACAACTCCCATTAAAGTATTTCTTAAAATAGCTTCTTCTTCTTTATTCTCTGATTTAGGACACTAAGCCCTTCTAACTAGGTCATTTTAGTGTCCTCAAGAGGGCTTCACTGCCTCCAGCTTTTCCAAGAAGACATGGTGTCTTCATTTAAATCACTCAAAATCTATCCAGAGAGACAGACACATAAATAACTAGGAGAGTGGTAAGTTCTATAATAGATATATATGTTTGTATTCACAAAATGTGCATAGGTACTCAAATAAAACTGTTATTAATA
>PVKE010039003.1:0-15205 GCA_004027555.1 Craseonycteris thonglongyai
ATCTCATCCTGCATACTGAAGTACGTTGGCTCAGTAAAGGTAAAGTTCTTACAAGATTTGTGAACTTAATTGAAGAAATAAAAACATTTATACATGATAAAAATGAAAATTAGGATGAACTAACAGACTCTTGCTGGCTGGTGGATTTGGGTTTTCTTGCTGACACCATGGAAAAATTAGATTCGTTCAATTTGGAGTTGCAGGAAAAAGACAAAAATATAGCTGAAATGATAAGCTCTCTAAATGCATTTAAAGCGAAATTGACTTTGTTGATATCACATCTGCATATCAAGTCTCTCGTGCACTTCCCATATATGAGGAAAATGCTAGGTAACAATGAATTAAACGTGTCATTATTTACTAAGACCCTGCAAGTGCTTCAAAAACAGTTTGAAGAGAGATTTCTGCAGTTTACAAATATCGAGCCAATTGTCTCCTTCTGTATCAATCCTTTTACTTGCCAAATAAATGTAATAGAACTAGCTGCATGTATTGCAGAACTTGTTTAGGGGAAAGCAGAAGAACTAGAGTTAGAAATTTTGAACCTTAAGAACGATATTTTGCTAAAATCCTTAATATCAGAGGACTTATGAAACATAGTCGACAAAGAAAGGTTCCCATTTTTTAAAAAAGCAGCATATAAAATCAAATCGTTTTTCGGGTCAACGTATTTATGCGAATCTTTGTTTTCAAACATGAATTTAATAAAATCACGATATAGATCTCGACTTACCGATGAGCATCTTAATAATTGTTTGCTAACAGGGCTGTCGTCATACTCTCCTAATTACGAGGCACTGGCCAATGAAATGCAATGCCAAAGATCACACTGACAGATTGGTTTTTTTTATGTTTTCTTTTATGTTTTTTTAAATGATTTTATTATATGTGTGTGTTTTATTTACTTTGTATTATGTTTTGTATATATGTTTCTTTGTGTGTATATAATTTGTACAATAAATTTATTATTTTAAAATTATTTTTGTTTATTATTTTTTATTCTTGTTCAATAATAAATATCCTTAGAAATAGCTGGTGCCCACCACCCTACCGATATTTTAGAATGCGCCCTAGGGTATAAAAAGGTTGGGAACTCCTGCTCTATAAGCTTCTGTAATTATACAGGAAATACATTTATTTTTTGCCCTTCACTGATACATGTATGTATCTTTCTGTGACTCATAACTCCCTTAAAAACAGAAACTATTTCTTATTGATTTCTATAATATTTCTAGCACACGGCACAATGCCTAGAACATAAAAGAAAATCTAATAAAAACTTGCTGAATGGCTAGGTGAATGAGTGAATGAATGAATGAATAGAACTGACCATTGTCAGTTCTGCAGTTGTGCAGATATATAGGATTAATAATTTTACCCTGTGGGGAAGACAGGACGGCTCAGTGGGTTAAGCACTCATTTTACAGCCCTGAGGTCCAAGGATTGAGTCCTGGTGCTGGTCCTGGCCCGTGCGGACCAATATGCTATACTGGGGTGTGGCCACAGTTTGGTTCTTACCAGAGCAAGCTTCCCATGAGGGAGGCCCCTGGCCCAGTTCCTGCCCTGCTCGGCCCCTGCCCACCTATGTGAAATGAAACTACATGAAAACTGATGACATACAACTATGGGGTCTGCTCTGTACCCTCCCGCTTCTCTCTGTCTCTCTGTCTCTGTCCCTCTCTGTGCCAAAAACAATAAAATAAATAAATTAATTAATTAATCTTTAATTTTACCCCAAAACTTTTCCTGCATTAAAAAGAAAGCCTCGGGGAAGCCAGGATGGCTCAGTGGGTTAAGCACTCACTTTGCAGCACCAGGGACCCAGGATCGAATCCCGGCCCCAGCCCGTGTGGACCCATATGCTGAACTGGGGAGTGTCCCCAGTTCAGTTCTCTCTCTGTCTCTGTCTCTCTCTCTCTCTCAAAAACAATAAAAAAAAGAAAGCCTCTAAGAGTGATTTTTTCCCCAATGATTTCTGTTTCGCAATCTTGATTCTCTTATCCTAGCTGAACTCTCAAAATAACTGCACCCTACCTACCCTTACTAACCAAAGCTTGAAATTTCAAGTAAATGTTTCAGAAACTAAATACCATCTCCTCAACTAACTTTTGACAACTGCTGCCAGATATTCTCACTCAGCTACAAATCCTGTAGATTTGTCATCACTTTCGATTTCCTAAAAGCCTCAACTTTCTCTCACCATCACTTGTAAACCTGATGACAATTCTAATTCTCTTTGCCTTCCCCCAGCCCTCCAAGAGCATAACCCTTCCACCTGTCTTGACCCCATCTCTTCTCAGTTGCTGATAACCCTGGCCTCAGAATCACTCCTCTTATACTTTTATTAATCTATTTTTCTTCTCGGGGTGTTTCTCAGTTTTGTAGGAGTATGTTGGCTTTTATTTTTCACAAAATGTCATGATTGAGTTCCATCTGGCTTTTCATCCACCACACTACACACACTCTCTTGTTATTAATTTCTTATCCCTATCCTGCTCCATGGATTCTTTTCAGGCCACAATCAGGGACTCACTGGTTTCCTTTATCTTCACAAAGTTATTATGGGATTCCACACACTTATCTGACTGCCACTCAAGATTCTCCTACTGTTTGTTATATATCTCAACTTGTGGGGCAGTTCCTTAATCCCTTCCAATCTGAGCCTTCACTGAAGTCCAAGAGATGTATCAAGTTGGTTTCCAGGATGGTTTTGAATGCAGCCTAACCCAAATTCTTAAAACATTTTGAGAACTTTTTGTGTGTTTTGAATTTTTTTTTAGCTTAGCAGCTATCATTAGTGTTAGTGTATTTTATGTGTGGCCCAAGACAAGTCTTTGTTCAATGTGGCCCAGGGAAGCCAAAAGGTTTCCCTGCTCTAGACATTGATGACTGGTCTTGCCCATTGTTCTTTCTTAAGCATTAGATCATTGATCCTGACCACTTTTCCATATTGTGTATTTGTTCACTTCCTGTCTCTAATCAGTCATTGATTCAACACCATCTTTCTGGCTCCACTATATCCCAATAATATTCACAATTGGTTGTATAAGCATTGGGAAATAGTCAATTAGACATAAAAGATATAAAGCATTTAGTACAATGGCTAGCACATAATAGTTCTTTAAGCATCAATTTGCTACGTTTACCATTTCTCTTTGTACACAACAACACCAAGAAGTCTTTTTATTTCATAGGCAGAAACTGAATAGAGAGAAAGATGATTAAATTCTCCCAGCTTTCATGGCTAATCAGTGACAAATAGAACCAGGAAGTGGGCTTCCTGTCTCCAGGCTGAGGCACTGCCTTCCTCCCTTTGACGTTTCTGCTTCTAAATTAAACTTTACACCATGAAATTTCACGTCCCAAAACTCCAAAGAGACTTCCAGATTTAATAATTATCTGGAACACAGAGATTATTAACCACAGGGTAAGCCTGACAAGTATGCCTCAATTTAAAACAAACTAATAGGTGCAAAGACAGAATAAAGTTGAAAAATAGAAAAGGATGAATTATTTACATCCAAAACTGTATTTACTTTACAAGGGGGAAATCCACTGAAAGTACCTCTAACATCTGCAAGCACCCTGTTACCTAAAATATCATATATAAATTATGTAATTTATGTAATTATGTATATATATATATACCATGTAAATACCCTGTTCTTTAAAATTTAATCTGCGAAGTTTAATTTATGTAAAAACTGTCAAGATGGTCATATATAACTGCGGGATGTGCGGTGACACCTCTGTAAGTAGGTGTTGTAAGGGGCAGCTCAGTACAGGTGTGTGCTATACCAATCAGAAGAGATGATGATGAAGAGTTTGTGAATCTCATTACAATGCTATCAGGTAGTTCCGCCTCTGACTAACTTGGCAACCTTGGGAAAGTTTCTTAACTTCTATTGAACTACGGTTGCTACATCTATAAATTAGTGATAATGCCTATAAGCCATTAAAAATAATGTTTAGCTTGTACCTAATGCAACCCTTGACACACGATGGTGCTATTTTCCTCTGCTTCCCTACCACTAGCTTCTTCATGACATTCGCTGATTACAGTCCATGAAAGTGATCTTCCTCTAATCCAGGGGTGGCGAACCTTTTGGCGATTGAGTGCCAAAGTTTATGAAATAAGAGTATACTCGCTCGACTTGCGTGCCAACCCATCGAGTGAGATAGAGGTAGCGATTATTTTTATGTCTATAAGAGCATAAACAATAATTTTTTAAATGGTATTCACAGCTCCGCATGCTGAAATAATTGCTTCGCATGCCACTTTGGGCACGCGTGCCACAGGTTCGCCACCCCCGCTCTAATCCATCATGTTAGCCCCCATAGTACAAACCTGAAAACTTTTCTTCAGGAAATCACATCTCTGTTCTTTCACTTGTTTGCAATAGAAAAATAAGTAAAGGAGGGGAAGCCGGGATGGCTCAGTGGGTTAAACGCTTGCTTTGCAGCTCCAGGTTCCTAGGACTGAATCCTGGCCCGAGCCCGTGTGGACCGATATGCTGAACTGGGGTGTGGCCCCCAGTTTGGTTCTGGCTGGGGCAAGCTTCTCATGTGGGAGGCCCCTGCCCAGTTTCTGCCCTGCATTGCCCCTCACACACCTGTGTGTAATGAAACTGTTGAAAACTGATGTACAACTATGGAGATTGCTCTGGGCCCTCCCCCTTCTCTCTGTCTCTATCTTTCTCTCTGTCAAAAACAATAAAATAAATTATTTTAAAAAATAAGTAAAGAAAATATGGTCAATGCCCACCTATAAGGAATTGGTTAAACGCATTATGATACATCCATTCCACATGATATTGTCCATCATAAATAATGTTAATGCATATTTATATTTGTTAATATGAAGAGCAATTCATAATATATTATTAATTGAAAATGTCATGTTCAAAACAATATGTATAATCTAATACCATTTAAATAAGTCTCTTTTATTAAGCAAGTTTTATGCATAGAGATACATAGGTACTTACACGTAACAACATGTATTATTACTGGATTCCTTATAACTGGACACTGAGGGTGTTCCTTTTAATTTTTTCCTATTACAAACAAACTAAAGAACATAGATTTGATTTCCTAAGAAAAAACTTTAACATACCATGAAGAGTATACATTAAAATTTGAACTAATAATTATCTCAGTGTAATAGGATTATAGTTGGTTTTAAAAAATTTTAATCACCATTATGTATTTTCTACACATAAATAAATAAATAAATAAATAAATAAATAAATATATATATATTTATAACTTGATTAGTGAAAAAATAATGAAAAGGACCAAAACAATCGAACCTTGTATTCATTGTACCACTTCATATACCTTGGCGTGTCAGTATAGTACATGTACATCTTTCATGAGCAGCTGACATGCAGACATGGCAAAATACAGCAGTTCCCCCTTTTAAATGCATAGAGCATATATCTGCTATCGATGTTAATCATCTTACCAATCACAATTGTCTTTGTGTTTACACAAATTCTAAATATTACCAATAATTCAAATACCGCTTCATGCCATCATCACTAGAGTCGATTTACAAGTATTGATGTAACCTGGATTCTTGGGGAAAAATGCATACAGATTCAAACAATCTTGGAAAATCCAAACAGAATCTTTTATTAGTGACCCCTGATGACTCACAATCAAGGCTAAACATCTTGGCTAAACAATTATCTTTGGAAATTGAAATGGAAATAGAAGGAAAATTTGTTGTTCACCCTTACCCTGTGTAGCTGCTTCTCTTGGGCAATAACATAGTCACATACATCCTGCCAATATTTAAAAATTTCTGCTATGATTTTAAAAGTTATCACTCTCTCGTGTAGAAAACAAAATGAATATAATTATATACCAGTGTTAAGCAAATAAATTGCCTTTCCCTGTAAACAAAATCCAGTATGAAATTATATAGGAAAAAGCAGACTTTGTTCCTACAACCAGGCATATAAAATGCCTCCCAAATGTCATTTATTACTTGGCTCCTTCTACTCTTATTTCTAAATCAGTTTGCCTCTCAAACATCATCATATGAATAGCTCTGCAAAACTTGGGTATGCTCATGTGCATGCCAGTCCTTGGAATTATATCCCAAGAGCTTTTAATGGGAGAAGTTCTGATACTGATTAAAAGTTCTAGAAATAAACTTTAAAATGGGTGGAGATATATGTGTGTTCATTCACAAGAGGGGATTTCACCAAAAATCCATGTCTGCTTTTGCTCTGGGCCCTAAGGAATTGAGATGAGTACAAACCCTGAAGAAATGGGTTCGGTGCCCTTTATAAACCCCAATGTACTAGATCAAAGTCAATGAGGACACTATGTGTTAAAAGTCAGAACATTGTCACCTCATACACTTTGGCTTTGAATGGACGTTATTTTTGGACTGCCTACACATCTTGCTACACTCATCATGAATAAGGAACCATTTCAGGAACCTCCCTTTCAGTCAGATGTTTTAGCCACATTAATCCCTTGCAGAAACAAACTAAAATACATTTCTTTCATTTTATTTTTTCTACAATCGTAAACCTTTGCAAATATAGTGATGAACAACTTTGCCAGAGGCAAATATCACTTCCAGCTGATGGTATTAAAAGAACGTCAGCTTATTCTAGCCCTGCCTTATGACTCCTGTTGCTTAATTTCTAAAGAAATGACACTATTTTTAAAAAGTGTAAATGTCCTTACATGGCATTTGTAATAAGTGGAGAGAAAAGCACAATAAAAAAGGAAATAGTAAATGGCTATATTAAATTCTCTAGCCCTTTACTTGGCCATCTGTCTTCAATTTCAGGCATGTTATTTTTGAGTAGTGTCCCATTGTAACCAAATATAATAGGATAGGCAAGTTAATGAACTCCGACACAGCTCATCATAAATGTGATGTATCACCGAGGCAAAGCCACCCAAGACGCAAGGCAGCTACTGTTTCTCTGTGAAGCTACTAGTTTTTAGTTCAGTGCTCAGGGGAAACAGTAGCCTCATTTATCTTTGTGTTTGTTGTAAAGTCTCAGATGGCTGGCGTATACTTTTTACCCCTTCTTGACTTTGACCTCCAAAGAAAAATGAAAGAGGTGAAGAAGCCACAGAGAGATGTAGGTAAAGAAAAATGAAGTAAGTTTTAGATTCATCTGAAGAAAAAATATATGTTCATCATTTTCATCACCATTCAGGAATCCACAGTAAATTTCTAAATCAATTTTGACAACATGAAAGCAGTTGTGGGCCAATTCAGTTACTGATCAACTATGTCTTTGTATGTTACTCTCCTGAAACTAAACACCTATTTGGTTTATATTCCTTCAACATATTTAAAATATGTGCACAACACTATTCTGTAACACACTGGATTTAATTTCTTATTTATGAAACATGTTTAAAATGTTATTACAAATAAAATATACAGTGTTAGAAACTGGGAGACTTAAGAGGTTGCATTGGAGGAATCTGAGTGCCTCTTAATCCACTTTTATTTTTGTGTAATAAATAGTGAGTGATTTTGATTGAACAGAATAGTTCATTATAAAGCTCATCAATGTAAGAGATTAAGGCTATCTTCTTGAACTCATTTTCTTCTCTAATTGACTTTAGTTTTTCCATCTATTCCACGATAACTAGTCAAGTGAGCTGATTTAGGACAGGAACTTGATTCCTCCTTCACAAGGGCTGAAAAGCAGCCTGATCTATTTCACACCTGAATTCTCCTTTTTCCATGAGACAGAGAAAGACAGAGAGAGGCAGAGACAGAAAGAGACAGAGACAGAGAGAAGGGGGAGAGCCCAGAGCAGTCTCCATAGCTGTACGTCATCGGTTTTTGACATGGTTTCATTCCACACAGGTGGGCGGAGGGCCTCCTACATGGGAGACACGCCCCCTCGAGTCAGGGGCTGAACCAGGGGGTGAGAACCAAACTGAGAGCCTCCCGGATGAGAAGCACATCCCAGTTCAGCATATGGGTTGGCATGGGCTGGGGCCAGGATTTAATCCTGGGTCCCCAGGGCTGCAAATTGAGTGCCTAACCCGCTGAGCCATCCTGGCTTCCCCCAAGCATCATTTCTTACACAGAGAGTGACAGAGCATTCTTGAGAGTCCCACCCCCTGGTGTACACACACTGTATCCTCCCTTATCCTTGAGTCTGGACAAGACTGTGGGTATGATGGATTTCACTCCCATAATTAAGCTACCTAATCTGGCAAAGATTCAAAGACTTCACAGATATAATTAAGATCCCAAATCAGGTGACTTTCAGTAAACAAAAAGGAGATGTCAGGAAAGCATTACTTGATCAGGTGAATCCTAAAAGGGACTGTGTCCTTCTAAAAGAAAGGAGTCAAGGCACCCGGGTTTCTTCTGTTGGCTCAGAGGGAGCAAAGTGCCATGTCATGGAGAGGGCCATGAGCAGGAAATAGTGGATGAGCTACAGCAATGAAGTGTTCCAAATCCCCAGTGAGCTTGGAAGAGAATGCTGAGCCTTCGATGAGACCAAAGCCCAGGCTGACACCTTGATTTCAACCAGACGAGGCCCTTAGCAGAGGACTCAGCTAACTGGTTCCTATATTTGTGTTCATTTAAGTCATTAAGTTTATGGTCATTTGTTGTTTAGCTAAAGAAAATAAATACACATAGTATATGACTCCACTTCGCATTGTAAAGTGTTCAGTGATTAACTTCCTACCAATCCTGAGCCTTACATTCATCCCCCTGAACTGTTGCTATGCAGTTCTATCCATGATTCAAAACTGCAGAGACTAAACTCTTGATCTTTGGAATGTTTAGGCTGAAACGTAGATGTGCCCTCTTGTTCTGTTTTATTGAGAAGAAAACCGAGGTTCAAGATAATTGACTAATTTGAGGTTATACTACCAATACATAGAAAATCATTGAGCTCTGTTCCAGGGTCCTCGCCACAATGGTAGAGAAACTAGATTAAAATATACTTTTGGTTTAATTTTTTTTTTTTTTTTTGGTTTAATTTAAATGGCATCAATCACTCCCACTTCTGAGTTGGGTTACCCTGCTGTATGTGTTTGTATTCCCTGTAACACCCAATGCAAGCATGTATAGGTATACTGGAATCTTGTTTCCCATAGGATCATCTTAGCAGAGTATCGTGTAACTGATAAATACCTACGTAATGTATATTTTGTGAAATTAATGAATGACTTTAATAAGGCTGACCTGTCTGTATAAGTAGAAGAAATAATTAGAAATTTTAATGTCTAAAAATTATATGGAGTGGAGGAATAGGGGTTGGCAATTAAGAAAGCAGAAGAACTTTACAATCAAATGCCTAAGGAAGAAATGAAGTTTCTAAGGAAACGCAACAATATATTGATGAAATTCTTAAAATGCTGTGATATACCAAATCACCAAATAAAAATTATCATGAGTGAAACAGAACACAACTTTAATGAATAGAAAGAATTACAGGGCTGTGACTTCATCTAAAAACTTGGCAATTTAATCATCTCTCTCTTTTTACATCACTTATCATACCCACAGATAAAGACTGCTATCTCAGAAAATAGATTAATGTGAAAAAAATGCCTTCACTCATCTCAGGTGACCCTAACATCTCTTCCAAGGGAATTTCAACAGTACCCTAGATTGGAAAGAACTAGAACCCCAGACTAACCTCTGACATACTCCTCTACTGCTTTAACAAGAGGTGCTCATTGACTGAGCTCCACAGTTTTCTAAATGCACTCATTGTGTAATTGTGACAATAATCGGGAAACAAGTTTTCTGGAAGAAAATGACCAGTCTTCCAACTCGATATGTTCAGGTTCTAGAATAATGTATGAAATAGGCATAAATGATGTATATCACTCCCTGCGATTCTCCAGTTGTCATAAGCTCAGAACTCAGTTTGTTGAGTTTAGCATTTCATGGGAGATTCGGGCATGCCAGGGGGCAGCAGTAGCAAAGGCAGAAGAGCTAATGCACTATGGCTGCGTGAATCGGACACATTCAAGGGGTAACTGTTTCCCAGTGAGAATTTCAAAGGGTTTGTGTATTTCTTCAGTCTGATCTGCTATTGAATACGCAATATTAATACATGCATATTTTTCTTTTGCGTCACAAGAATTTTTATATGAGGGGAAAATGCTGACATTTGCACTTGATTTATTCTTAATTTCAGAAAAACATGATTTACTGAAACATGAATATAATAATTGAAGGGACAAAATAAAGAAAATGACCAAATGTCATCCAAAAGAAACTCTTCTGAAATGTTATTCCAGTTTTGGACTTGTGTAAATGAGTCCACAAGCTACAGTCCCAAACTGGAATAAAGAGGTTACCCTGACCACCAGACCTAAGATCACTAACGGGTAGCAATCCAGAAAAAGAGTGCTCAATAATGGGTTATAAGTCAAATGAGACACATGTCCCCTCTTTGTTAAGTTTGTTCCTGGAAATGACAGTCATTCTTTAATATCACATGGATATTCTTTAACCTTAACGCTGTCATTTGTCAAGAGTGATAAGGTGTTAGCTAACCCTGTGGTGGTGATCATATTGCAATATATAAATGTATCAAATCAATATACTGTACACCTTAAACTTAGACCTGTTTTATGTCAATTATATTTCAATTTTTAAAAGAACATATTAGAAGCAAAAAATTTTCTCTCAACTATGTATGCCTTGTAGCATTCAATTCTTAAGTAATTTTATAATTGGGAGTGTATGTAATTTTTTTTTGCAGTGTGCCTGTAATGTTTCTGCTGGAACTTAAATTTGATAAGATCATTTTTAGGGCACAATGTTGATATCCAGTGGAACAATGAATCAAAGCCTCACTTTTCTCTGGAACTTACTATTGTCCAGGGACTCACTACTTCCTACAAAAGTTTATAACTGTCATATGTTTGCATTTATATGTGCAGATACACACATCCGCTATAGCTTTGGGATGGTGGAAATGGTTATGTTGCATTGCTTACTGTAGAAGCAAGGCTAAGTCACCGCTGGGCACACAAAGAGGAAAATGGGAGATGAAAAAGCTCCAGGAAATTCAGTAGGCTCTGTTGGCACTCACTTGCTATTGGCCTCAAAGTTCTCAGATTATGTGCTCCTTTTATTGGATTATTACTTTAATGGGACTTTTTAAGGCGCACTTTAATAGCCTCCTTGTTTTAGCAGATATACATTGAAAGGCACTTGGAATACCTCCCAGTTGCAACATTTTTGATCTCCACATTTCTTAGAATTCTGACAACCTACCAGGTAACAGTTAGTATGATATTATGCTGACACATTCCAGAACTGGCAGTTGTTAGATTTGCCAGTGCAGTTTGTTATCCAAATCCCATGGGCCTGAGATTTATTGTCTTTTCCTTTTACCCACTTCTCCATAGACCCTTCCCCTGCCCTCTTTTTTTTTTTTTTTTTTTTTTAACTCTCAGACTGACTACACTATAGATATGGTTTTAGGTATATTGTAACTATCCATAGCCAATGCATAAAGTAGTACAAAACAAGACTCAATCACAGAGGTTCTTCTATTATAAATTTGCAGTATTCTCTGTAATTTGAAGAATAGGAGATAGCTTGTTGAGGGCAAAGATATTAGTTTTCTTCACCCAGTCACGCCATTCTAAGAACTCTCCCAAGTCACAAATGGATCATAGGTGATCTCTATAAACCCCCAGGAAAGCTGAGCCCTGTGGAGTGTCTGCTGTGGCCACTATAGGTTTCTTCTTTCCCAAATTAGAACTTCAAGTATGGGAAGGGACAGGATGGGAATAAATCAGAAAGTGATCATGAAAATGCTTCAAAAGCTGTCTTTTTCACAGCCGATGATTACAAAGGCCAGACAAGTGTAAAGCCCTCCTGGTAGGGAGTTGGCTTCAATCCAGTCTGCGTTTCTCCTTCAGCTTCTCATGTAGACCAAACAGCACCTGTTCCCAGAGATGCTTATCAGACAGTGTTGACTTTGTAACTCAGATGATACCCTCACCTTGGAAAACTATGCTCTGCCAACTTTTCCTGAGAACTGCATCTCTTTTCTCTGGTTGGTTTCACATCTTTGCCTTTAGTTGTTTTGCAGATTTCTTGCAACATGTCTAGGAAGTTTTTTTTTTTTACTATTGTTTTTGCTTTTTCTATCATGGCTAGGATTTACTGTATCTCTTTAATTTGAGATTTCCTATATTTAACCAAATCTGAGAAGTTTGTATCTTTATCTCTTTGTTTCCACCCTACCCTCGTCCATTGTTTCTATTCTGACTTTAAGGTACTTTAACTGGATGTATGTTGAAATTCAGTTTCCCAAATCCATGATCTCTCTTTCTTCTTTTTTGTTTCTTTATCTTTTTGAACTGAATTCTTAGGAATTTTCTTACACTTGTCTTTCAGTTTATGATTTTCTCCTTAGTTACGTTTCATATGTCTTTAATCCAAAATTTTAGTATTTTTATAGCAATTCTTATGCTTTTCATCTCCTAGGCATTCTTTTTGGTCCTTTACCATAAGTTCCTTTTCCTTTCTTATAGTACCTTGTTCTTTTGTTTTTGCTTCCTACTTGTATGACTTTGTGTAAAACATACTTATTTTAGAAAATACTATTGGCTAACTGTATTTTCTAAAGCTTTTGAGGCTCTAACCCTACAGTTTGATGTGTTCCTCAATTCTTCAATTATATTTCATAATTTTGGATTGTGAGCTGATCTGTAGTGGAACTCTACCCAGCAGATTTTTCTGTGGCTTTGGTTAAGGGCATATTACTCTAGAGTTATTTTGCATTTGCTTCTAATGACCCCCAAGGACATATCCAGCTTGGAACTAATTTTAATGTTAATTCCTTTGTTTTAGGGGCACAAATTATGCAAGTAATGTAATTTAAACATCAAACCCAAGTGTGATGTTAGCCCATGAGAATAAATTCTCAGGAGACTCTTTTTCCTTAGCAATAATACAGTTAGAGACAAACAAGTTTCTTTTGTTATATCCTTCTGCCAATGAAAAGATTTTCATAGCTCAGTTTTTCACTGAGGTTTCAGACTTTGAGCAACCAGATTTTTCTATGTGAAAGTTCAAGTTCCAAGTCCTTGCCTTACCAGGACTTGAGGTAAATGGACTCATTTCACCAAGACTGACAATATCCCTTTAACCCTTGGGATAGCTAGCTATCTGCTTATCACTCTGGTTTTCAATTCCCTCTTTATTTCTAATAAATAAATTTTATTGATATGTATTACTCTAAAAAACATGGTAAGTATTCCTTTTTAATATAACTGCCTACTACTGGACTGTGTGTGTGTGTGTGTGTGTGTGTGCGCGCGCGTGCACACACACACACACACACAAAACTCTACATGAAAATAATTTCAATGATAGTCACCATTCATTGAGCCCTTTGAGAGACAGGAATGATGCCACTTGATGTGCATTATCTCAAGACTAACATTCTAAGTAGATACTATTGTTATTCCCATTTTACAGATAAGAAAACAGAGAATTTGAGGGTTTGGGAAATGACCTTAATGTGACAGAACTAGTATGGAAACCCAAAGTTATCCTGAATAAGTGACAGATGTCCTTAATCATCATACCACAGAGCTTCCACGTACGTGAATCTTACTATATGAGAGTCTTGCATATAATGTTTTTATAAATTGTTAGAGATCATATAAATGTATTTATATGTTGTCAACCAAATGCCACTTCTGTATTTAAAGTCAAGTGAAAAATTTATCATGAAAAATATATAAGTTAATATGCTTTTGCAAATGAGATATTTTTTGTTTTTCTCTTCTTTTCTTTTTGCAAATGAGATTTTGAAGGAAGTAAAAATATAATAAAATTTATTTCTTTTTCTTGCTGGGTAATTATCTGTCCATCCAAACACATTTTGCAAATTAGTGGGTTAACCTTTTCCACACTAAATTTTATATATTTTAGTAGAAATATTGCTTTTTTGTAACTATTATTGCTTTAATGAGTAGTATTTATCCACACTCTACTTCATGACCACTGAGCTTCCCAAATTTTGTGGCTTTTTTTGACATTTTTCAAATAAAACAGCCTCAATGGAACCACTCTGGTTCTATAAACACTGTTTTATATCTTTGAACAAAACTAGGGAGTCATCAGGATCTCATTCTCTTTTTTTCTAGGGATTCTCCTGCTTGACTAATTTTTGATAAAAATTAGATTTATAAAGGAGGACTACTGTTTAGTAGTGTCAAGACTCAAAGAAAATGGATATATCAACTAAAAATAATACGCAACTCCTCAATCTTAACTTGTCTTTGCTATTTTAAATGGCAGAACAATGAATACTAAACCACAGGACGAGGTCACTCCCTAAATTAATTCCCACTAAATTACTTCTCTAGAAATTTGAGTATTTTACCACACCTTCATATACATTAAATGTACTTCTTTTTTTTGCTAATATGATTAGCAAATATGTTTAATCTCTAAGTTTCTAATATTTAGTGAGGTTGAACATCTTTTTAAATATTCAGGGGAAGCCAGGATGGCTCAGTGGGATAAGTGCTCACTTTGCAGCACCGGGGACCAGGAATCGAATCCTGGCCCTGGCCCGTGCGGACCCATATGCTGAACTGGGAGCTCACCCAGTTCAGGTCTCTCTCTGTCTCTGTCTCTGTATCTCTCTCTCTCTCTGTCAAAAATAAATAAATAAATAAATAAAAATAAAGAAATCTTAAAAAAATATTTAGTAGCATTGGTATTTCTTCTATTGTAAAATAATTGTCTATATTTATTCTCCATATAATTATTTGAGTCTAGGTATGTTTTCTACTATATTTTGTATAATAATATTTAATATAATAATTAGTTTCTAATACTTTACAGTTTATTAATCTTCTTTTGATTTGGGGGCTTTTTTACACACAAAACCTTCTAATTTTTAGATATTCAAATACATCTGCTTTATTTTTTTTTATTTTATTTTTTTTTTATTTGTTGTTAAATTTGATGAGGTTACATTGGTTGGTAACAATTAGACAGTTTACAGATGTACAAGTCCACCTCACATCATTCATGCATCGTATTATGTGCCCATCACTCAGTATCAGTTCCCCTTCCATCACCTTATATCTAGTGCCCACTCCCACCTCCGCCCACAACTGTGCTCCCCCTCCCCTCCATCCTGGTAACCACCAAACCATTGAGTGTGTCCATAATGCTGGTGCCCTCTCCCACCTT
>PVKE010039004.1:0-15205 GCA_004027555.1 Craseonycteris thonglongyai
CAAACCCATATGCTGAACTGCAGCTCAACTGGTAACTGCTGGGAAGGCTTGGCAGGTAAGGTCTCACCTCCCATGTGGGAAGCTCCCAGTTCAGTTCCCACCCTGTGCAGCCCGATGTCCCCCTGTGTGGAATGAAACTATGTCACAACTAATGATTTACAACTATGGAGACTGCTCTGAGCCTTCCCTCCTCTCTCTCTCTCTCTCTCTCTCTCTCTCTCTCTCCCTCTCTATCTCTCTCATCTCTCACCTTCTCTCAAACAATAAAAATCTTAAAAACAAAAACAAAAATACCCTGGAGAGATGATCTGTAAATTCATATTGCTCTTGTACACAGAGCTCACTTTTTTCTTGAGGTTTCTGAGTCAACTCTTCCCTTAACTCTGAAATGCCCAAGATCTTTTCAGTAAGTTTCCTATTCTCCTAACATTTTTTTTATTACTTATGCTAACCAGAGTCTACTTCCTGTTTACTGCTATACTCATATAATCACCACATGCCTGTCAAAAAGTTGATAACTCAATACTTGTTGTAACAAGTATTTACTAAATGCAACATTTTGCTTAGGCATATGAGTGCACAGCAATAAATAGGAAGATAAGCAAGCTCTCCCCCATCAAGTTATTGGTCCAGACCTAACCCAAATCCTCATTTTTCTATATTTCCATTACTTGCACATTGTCTTAGATGGTAGTTATACAGATATTATACAAATGTACAAGCTCCTTAGGAGTATGGTCTGTGTCTTTTTCACTTTCAGTTCTTTTGCAGTGACTGCCATGGAGCTTTGAACATAATAAACACTCCAGTCATGTTGAAATAAATTCAGCTCTGCAGTACACATGGGACATCAGTCAGTCATATAGCAAACCAAAAAAAACCTCCCAGATCTGAAAAGAGCTGTGGTGTAGTGAAGAAAATACTGCATTTTGACTAAGACTTCCAGTTCCAAATCTTTCATTCCCTAGATGTCCTACTTGAGACAAGTTACCTAACCCCTCTGACCTTTAGCTTCTTCACACAAAAACACAGGGGATAATGATAATACTTCTCTCAGGCTCCTCTGTGCACACCCTAAGATGGCTAAGGAAGTAGAGATCTCCATGTTCATCAAATGGCCACTTTTGAGTCCTTAACTCACTTTATTTTAAGCAACAATGGGCATAGTTGATGACTGGTGCTTTCTTGAAGCAGTTTTTTGTTTGTTTGTTTGTTTGTTGTCTGTTGTTTCTCTTGGCTTCAGTAAAAATAATTCCATGATTTTACTCTTACCTCACTGACTACTCCATTTTAGTCTCTTTTTCTCCTCTATTTCTAAATATTCGAGTACCTCAAGGCTTATGCTTAACTCTTTGCTCTTTTTTCTCTACATTTTCTCCCTAGGTGATCGTAATCAGTTCTATGGCTCTGACTATAAGCTGATGAATATCTGAATCTATGTCTCAAAACAAAACTTCAGGATGCTGGGATAGCTCAGCAGTTGAGCACTTGCCTGCAATCATGAGTGAGGTCCAGTGTTCAATTCCTGGCCCCGGCCTTTGTAAACCCCGTATGCTGAACTGCAGCACAACTGGTAACCACCGGGATGTCTGCAAAGGTTCTTGCCTCCCATACAGGAGGCTCCCAGTTGGGTTCCTGCCTTGCATGGCCCCACATCCACCTGTGTGGAATGAAACCATGTCACAACTAATGATGTGCAACTATGCAAACTGTTCTGGGCTCTCTCTCTCTTTCTCTCTCTCTGACTCTGTCTCATCTTCTCTCAAACAATAAAATAAACCTTTAAAAAAGAAAATCAAATCACTTTGAATTCTAGATCCATATATAGATTCCCTCTGAGCCTTTGTTTTCTTATCTATAAAATGGGGACAATAATAATACCCACCTCAGTACTGGATTCTTGCAATATCTTCTCAATCTATTCTTTGTGAGTGGACAGATTAATCTTTTAAAATGGCCAACTAGACCATGTCATTTCCCTACCTAATGACTTCCATTGTACTTAGGATAAAGCGTAGACACTTACCATGATCCACAAGGCACTGTATAGTCTAGCCCTTGCCTGCTGCTCTTAACTCATCTTCAATTGTTCTTCTCCCAGGCCTCAGTACTCCAGAGTCACTGGAGTTCCTTTCTGTATAGTTACTCAAGACTGGCATGCTTTTTCACATCTCTAGGCCTTAACACATGCATTTCTCCCATCTGAAGTACTCTTCTAATACTTATTCACATAGTTTGCTTCTATTAATTATTCAAGTGAAAATTAACTGTAGCCTCATGCAACACAATGAACAAATCATAATAGCATAATGTTGAATGAACAAAGCAAGTCCCAGAAGACAGTACATGGTTTGACATCAATTTATAAAGTTCAAAAATATGTAGAACTAGGAATGCTGGGATAGTTCAACAGATTGAGCACTTGCCTTGTGAATGGGAGGTCTGGGGATTGAGTCCTAGCCCTCGCCCATGCAAGATCATATGCTGAACTTTGGCACAGCTGGTAGATATAAATTATAAATTTATAAGTAGATATAAATTATTGGTAATGTACTAGCTTTTGGTTTGAGAGGTGGGTTCACAGATATCTGTTATATCATTAAATAAATAAATAAATAAATAAGTGACATAAAAGGTCCAATAATATTGTGTCAAGAACCAAGGGTTATCATTAATCTAATTCTACATAACAAGTCCATTAATGACATTTTATAAAACTGTAAAGGACAAAAGAAGAATAAGTAAAATAAGTCAGACAGAGAAAGACCATATGATCTCACATGTGGAGTCTAAAAAATGAACACACAAACAAAACAGAAATAAACTCATAGATACAGAGAAAATATTGATGGATGCCAGATGGAATGGGGGTTAGAGGATGTGTGAAATAGAAGAAAGGATTAAGATGTACAAGTTGTCAATTATAAAAACAGTCACAGAGGAGAAGCCAGGATGGCTCAGCGGGTTAAGTTCTCCCTTTGCAGCCCCAGGGACCGAGGATCCAATCCTGGCCCCGGCCCATGCGGACCCATATGCTGAGCTGGGATGTGCATCTCATGCAGGGGGCCCCTGGTTTGGTTCTTGCCCCCCAGTTTGGCCCCTGCCTTGAGCAGGCATGCCTCCCATGAGTGGTCCCCCAGCCCAGTCCCCGCCCTGCACAGCCCCCACCCACCTGTGTAGAACAAATCCATGTTGAAAACTGATGACATACAACCATGGAGACTGCTCTGGGCCCTCCCTCTTCTCTCTGTCTCTGTCTCTGTATCTCTCTGTCTCTGTCAAAAACAATAAAGTAAATCTTTAAAAAATGAAATGATTACCACAATAAAGTTAATTAACACATATATCACCTCATATAGTTCTCTTTTTATTTCTAGTAAAGAGAATGTTTAAGATCTACTTTCTTGACAAATTTAAGTATAAAATACAGTATTATTTTCTGGAGCCACCATGTTGTACATAGATCCTCAGAAATTATTCATCTTAATTGCATAACTGAAATTTTGTACATTTTGATCAAAATTTTTCCATTTCCCTTCACACTTAGCCACCTGGCAACCATCATTCTACTCTATTTATGAATTTTACATATTTTCTTTCTGATCATATATGTAGTATTATACAATATTTGTCTTTTGTGACTGTCTTAATGTAATATCCTCCAAGTTTCATCCATGTTGCAAGTAGGAGGATTTTCTTCTATTTATCTATCTATTTATCATCTATCTATCTACCTACCTATTATATATATATACACACACACACACACACACATACATATACATATACATATGTATATATATAATTTTTTTCTTTATGCATTCATCTATGAACAGACACTTAGGTTCTTTCAATATCTTGGCTATTGTGAATAATGCTGCAATGAATATGGGGATGCATATTTTTTTGAGTTATTGTTTTTATTTCCTTCAAATAAATACCCAGAAATGGGATTGCTGGATCATATGGTAGTTATATATTTATTTGTTAAGGAACCTCCATATTGTTTTCCATAATGGCTATACCAATTAACATTCTACCAACAGTTTATGAAGATTCCCTTTTCTTCATATCCTCACCAATCACTCTTAACTCTTGACTTTTTGATAATAGCTATTACAACAGGTGTGAGGTGATGACTCATTATGGTTTTAATTCATATTTTCCTATTGATTAGTGACATTGATCAACTTTTCATGTACCTGATAGTCATTTGTATATATGAGGTCTGATAATTAAGTTCACAAACTTGCCACTGTGCCTTTACATTGGCAGCACTGTACAAACAACTCGGTAAGGTTTTATAACCTTGGTATATCAGTGTCTCACAGCTGTGTTCATATCAATATGTGACAGTGTCTTGCTCAGTGGCATTCATTATTGTTGCATGATTTTGTGTGCTGTCACAAGAATGTCAAAGCTTGAATTAGAGCAATGAACAGACATTAAATTTCTTGTTAAACTTTGCAAGAGTAGAAGTGAAATCAGGCTAATATTAGTCCAAGTTTATGGGGATAAATCCACGAAAAAAAAAATGGCAGTGTACAAATGTAATAAATGGTTTTTCTGAAGGGAGAAAAAGTGTCACTAATGAAGAGAGATCAGGGTGGCCAGTAATGAGCAGAACTGATGAAAACATTGCAAAAATTTGTTGAATTGTGCATCAATATCACCAGCTGACTATGTGAAACATAGAAGACCAAGTAAATATTGATAGAGAAAAAGAAAAATCTTAACTGAAAATCTTGGCATGAGAAAGGCATGTGCAGAAATGGTCCCAAAGGACTATTGGTCACCAATGAACAAAACTAAAGGAGAGTCCAAGTTTGTGAGGATCTTTTGGAGAGTCAAGATGATGTTTTGGACCATGTTATTACTGGTAATGAAACATTGGTATACCAATATGACCCTGAAACAAAGTGTCAAAGTACACAATGAAAGTCATTCAGTTCTTCACGATCTAAAGTTTCATCAGTTCAAATCGAGTCAAAATGATGTTGCTCATGACTTTTGATATCAGAAGGATTGTTTTTTATGAATTTATACCAACTGGACAGTCAACCAAATTGACTATTTGGAAGTGCTGAAAAAGCTGTGTGAAAAAGTTAGATGAAAACAATCTGAACTTTTTGTCAACAACTCATGGTTCTTGTATCACAACAATGCACCAGCTCACATGGCACTGTCTGTGAGGGAGTTCTTAGTCAGTAAACAAATAACTGGATTGGAACATTCTCCCTACTCACCTGATCTGGCCCCAGTGACTTCTTCCTTTAACAGAAGATAAAGGAAATGTTGAAAGAAAGACATTTTGATGACATTCAAGACATCAAGAGTAATATGAGGATGACTTTGAAAGCCATTCCAGAAAAAGAGTTCCAAAATTGCTTTGAAGGGTGAACTAGGCACTGGTGTTGGTGCATAGCTTCCCAGGGGGAGTACTTTGAAGGTGATCATAGTAATATTCATCAGTGAGGTACGTAGCCCTTTCTCTAGGTTGACTTCACAAACTTAATTGTCAGACTTCGTTTTTGGAAAAATTTCTGTCTTTAGCTCATTTTAATCAGATTATTGTTATTTATTATTATTGTTGCTATTGTGTTGTGTGAGTTCTTTATACATTTTTCGGTTATTAGCCTTATATAAAAAATGTGGTTTGCAATCTTTTCTCTCATTCAATCAGTTGCCTTTTCACTTTACTGATTTTTTTTTTTTTTTTTTTTGGCTGTGCAGAACCTACTTAACTTGCTGTACTCCCATTTGTTTATTTTTGCTTTTGTTACTTGTGCTTTAAGTGTCATATCTATGAAATCATCAATGAGATCAATGTCATGGAGCTTTTCTCCTGTTTTCTTCGAAGGAATTTCATGGTTTCAGGTCTTAGACATAAGTCTCTAATTCATTTCAAGTTGATTTTTGTGAATGGTGTAAGATAGGCATCCCATTTCATTCTTCCACACATGGATATACAGTTCCAAATAACATATATTAAAGAAACTGTCTTTTCCTATTGTGTGTTCTTTGTTCCTACGTCAAAGATTAGTTAACCTTATATTCATGGATTTATTTCTGTGTACTCTATTCTATTCCCTTGGTCTATGTGTCTGTTTGTTATGTTGGAAACTTTCTGCTTTGATTACTATACCTTTATATTGTACTTTAAAATCAAAAGTTTGATACCTCCAGCTTTGTTCTTCTTGATCAATATTGCTTTGAGTATTCAGAGTTTTGGGGGGTTCCATAACAATTTTAGGACTTTTTTTAGGATATCTACATTACTTTATTTTTATTGTTTCATACCTAACATGTGATTTCTGGGATTATTTGTTGTTTAGGAAAATTATTTATTTTTTATTAAATTTATTGGGGTGACATTGGTTTCTAAATTTATATAGGTTACAGACGTACAATTCTATAATACACCATCTATATATTGCATTGTGTGTTCACCACTCAGAGTCAGTTTGCCTTCCTTCACCATATATTTGATCCTTTTTACCATCCTCTAGCAGCCCACTTCTTGCCCTCTGGTAACCACTAAACTGTTGTCTGTGTCTATGAATTTTTCTTTGTTTGTTTTTCTTGTTTATTTGTTGCTTTCTCTTTTTTATCCCACATATGAGTGAAGACATATGGTTCTTAATTTTTTCTGTCTGCCTTATTTTGTTTAGCATGATGATCTCAAGATTCATCCATGTTGTCACAAATGGCAGTATTTCATCTTTTCTTATGACTGAGTAATATTCTATTGTACATATAAAGGGTGTCCCAAAATTCACACAAAAAGTAATTTTGATAGAAAACACAAGTTTATAATTAAAAATTTTAAATTTTCATTGCTCAACAATTAAAATGCATTGTTCTTTCATGTAGCACTCCATTTTTTATAACCCTCAACTGTCAGCTGTCACGCTGTCTTTTTTTGTTGTTGGCAACACTTTACCACACAAATGACGCAAAATTCAAATATTGCATGAATTTTGGGACACCCTTTATTACCACATCTTCTTTATTGAAATATCTATTGACCGACAGTGGTTGTTTTCAGGTTTTGGTTACTGAATAATGCTGCAATGAACATAAGGGTAAGTACAAGGGCTGTCTGGAAAAAAAATCCAGCCATAAATGCCTTCATTTTTCATACTTTTTGGACAGGTCTTGTATATCTCTATGGATAAATGTTTTCAGATTTTTTTGATAGACAACCAAGAAGAGGAATTGCTGGGTTATATGGTAATTCTATTCTTAATTTTTTGAGGAATCTCAATACTGTTTTTCATAGTGGTTCTGCCAGTTAACACTTCCACCAGCTGTGCATAAGGGTTCCTTTTTCTCTATAACCTCTCCAGGTTATTACTTGCCTTGTTCATAATAGCCATTCAAACAGGTGTGAGGTGGAGGGATGAAATACTTAAACATAAGACCAAAAACAATAAATTGCATAAATGAAAGCATAGGTACTAAACTTATGGACCTTGTATTTGGGGAGAATTTTATGAATTTGACCTCAAAGGCAAGGGAAGTATAAGCAAAAATAAATGAATGGGATTATATCAAACTAAGAAGCTTCTACACAGCCAAAGAAACCATCAAAAAAAAAAAGACAACCAACCCAACTGAATGAGAGAAGATATTCACAAGCAACACTTCTAATAAAGGGCTAGTATCTACCATAATTAAATAACTCATACAACTCAGCAAAGGAAAAAAAACAAACAATCCAATTAAAAAAATGGGCAGAGGACTTGAACAGACTTCTCCCAAGAAGACAAAGAAATGGCCAACAAATATATGAAAAACGGTTCAACTTCCCTAGATATTAAGGACGTGCAAATCAAAACTACAATGAATATTTTTATATGTCTATTCAGATTTTGTTTCTTTATTTCTGTGAACAATGTCCTTGTCATTTTGATGGGATTTGCATTGAATCTATAAATTGCATTGGGTGATATAAATATTTTATCAATACTATTCCAACTCAATAACACAGAATATCTTTCCATTTGTTTGTGTTTTCATCAGTTTTTTTCATCATTGACTTATAGTTTTCAGTATACAGGTCTTTCACCTGCTGGTTAAATTTGTTTGTAAATAATATTTTAATGCTTTGATGCTATTATTATGGGACTAGTTTCTTGATTTTCCTTTAGATATTTTGTTGCTAGTGTTTCAAAACAACTGATTTTTAATGTTGCTTTTTCAACTTTGATGAATTTATTTAATATTTCCATCTTTTTTTGGTGGAGTCCTTAGGGTTTTCTGTATATAGATCATGTCATCTGCAAATAATTTAGCTCTTCTTTTTCTGATTGATATGCCTTTGTTTATTTTTCTTGCCTAATTTTTCTGTGTAGGACTTTCAATAACATACTGAATAAAACTGGCATGAGTGGGCACCCTTGTCTTTCAGTTTGCAGCATTGATTTTAATGTTAGCTGTGTTAGAAGTGGGCTTGTCATTATGATTTTTATTATATTGAGATGCATTCCTTCAATATTTAATTTGTTGAGACTTTTTATCATGAAATCATGTTAAAATTTTATCAAATACTTTTTTTGCATCTACTTAGATGATCATATGATTTTTATCCTTCATTCTCTTAATGTGGTGTATCACATTTATTGATTTGCATATGTTGAACCATGCCTGAATTTCAGGGATAAATCCCACTTGGCGTTGTATATGATACTTTTATATACAAAGTATCGTGAATTCAATTTGCTAGTATTTTATGTCCATTGGAGATACTGACTTATAATTTATTTTCTTGTATTGTTTTTCTCTGATTTTGGTGTCAAGGTAATGCTAGCCTGGTAAAATGAATTTGAACTCTTTGTTTTTTTTGGAGGGGGGAAAGTCTGAGAAAGATTGGTCTTAATTCCATTTTAATTGTTTGAGGGAGTGCACTAGTGAAGTCATCTGGCCAGGGCTTTTCCTTGTTGGAGGATTGTTTACTACTGATTCAATCTCCCTAGTAGTTACAGGGCTATTCAGATTTTCTATTTCTTCATGATTTAGTCTTGGTAGGTTGTATGTTTTTAGGAATTTGTTCATTTGTTCTAGATTATCCAATTTTGCTTATTGTTCATAGAAGTTTGTTATGATGTTTCTTTAAGTTCTAAAGGTGTCATGTCTCCTCTTCCATTTCTGATTTTAGTTGGTCTTTTTCCTTTTCTTAATCTAGCTAAAGGTTTGTCAATATTTTAAAAAGTAGCTCTTATTTTTGTTGTTGTCTTTTCTATTTTAGTTCTGCTCTTTCATTTATTTCTGTTCCGATCTTTATTTCTTTCCTTCTGCTAAATTTGAATTTAGTTATTTTCTTTTTTATTGTATTGTTAAATTTAATTGGGATGACATTGGTTAGTAAAATTATGTAGGTTTCAGGTATACAATTCTACCATATATCATCTATGTGTTGTATCGTGTGCATCATCCAGAATCCATTCTCCTTCCATCACCACATATTTGATATATTTGACCCTGCCTCACTTCTCCACCAGCCCTTTCCCCCTTACCCTCTAGTAACTACTAAACTATTGTCTGTGTTCTTTAGTTTTCTTTGTTTGTTAATCCTATTCCTTTGTTGCTTTTAGTTTTATGTCCCACATACGAGTGAAGTTATATGTTTTTTTATTTTCTCTGTCTGACTTACATTGCTTAGGATATAATCTTAAGATCTACCCATGTTGACACAAATGGCAGTATTTCAGCTTTTCTTATGGCTGAGTAATATTCCATTGTGTGTATGTACTGCATCATTTTTATCCAGTCATCTATCGAACGCTACTTTTTTTGTTTCATGTCTCAGCCCCTGTGAATAATGCTGCAGTGAACATTGGGCTACATATACCTTTGAGGACAAAGGTTTTCAGATTTCTGGGATAGGTAGGTAGAAAAGGGATTGCTGGGTCATATGGTAACTCCATTCTTAAGTTTTTGAGGCAGCACCATACTGTTTTCCATAGTAGCTGTATCAACTTACATTTCTACCAGCAGTGTCTGAGGGTTCCTTTTTTCTCTACAGCCTCTCCAACACTTGTTTTTATTTGTCTTGTTGATGATAGTCACTCTAACAGTATGAGGTGATATCTCATTATGCTTTTGATTTGCGTTTCCCCAACTGCTAGTGAAATTGAACACTTTTTTTTATATATCTGTTGGCTGTTTATATGTCTTCTTGGGAGAAGTGTTTATTTAGGTCCTTGACCCATTTTTTAATTGGATTGTTTAGTTTATTTTGTTATTGTTGTTGAGTTGTATGAGTTCTTTATATATTTTGGATATTAGTCCCATATCAGAGGTACTGTATGCAAATATCTCCTCCAATTCAGATAGTTGCCTTTTTGTTTGTTAATGGTTTCTTTTGTTGTGCAGAAGCTTTTCAGTTTGATAAAGTCCCATTCATTTATTTTTGCTTTTACTTCCCTTGCCTTTGAGGTCAAATTCATAAATTCCTCCCTGAACCGAAGGTACATAGGTTTAGGACTAATGTTTTCTTCTATGCAATTAATTGTTTAGGTCTTATGTGGAGGTCTTTGATCCATTTTGAGTTAATTTTGGTGTATGGTGATAGATTGCAGTCCAGATTCATTCTTTTTTTGCACATGGCTTTGCAATTTTCCCAGCACCATTTATTAAAGAGGCTCTGTTATCTCCATTGAGTGTTTTTGGTTCCTTTGTTAAAAATTATCTACCCATATAAGTGTGGGTTTCTGTCTGAGTTTTCAATTCTATTCTATTGGTTAGTGTGTCTGTTTTTCTGCCAATGTCAAGCTGTTTTGATTATGTTTGCTTTGTAGTATAAATTGAAGTCAAGTAGTGTGATGCCTCCAGACTTGTTTGTTTGTAAAATTACTTAAGCTATTTGGAGTCTTTTGTAATTCCATACAAGTCTGATGATTTTTTTTTTTTTTTTTTACCTTTTTCTTGAAAGAATATCTTTGGGAATTTGATGGTAGTTGCATTAAATCTGTATATTGCTTTCGGTAATATAGCCATTTTTATCTATGTTGATTTTTCCAATCCATGGACATGGAATATCTTTCTATTTATATGTATCTTCTTTAATTTCTTTTACTACTGTCATATAGTTTTCTGTGCATAAGTCCTTCACATCGTTTGTTAAGTTTATTCCTAGTTATTTTATTCTTTGTGTTGTGATTGCAAAAGGTTTTTTTTTCCTTTCCTTTTCTGAAGTTTAGTTGTTAGTATATAGGCATGCAATGTACATTGATCTTGTATCCTGCAACTTTATTGTTTCTAATAGTTTTTTGGTGGAGTCTTTATGATTTTCCAAATAAAGAATCATGTCATCTACAAAAAGTGGCAATTTAACTTCATTTCCAATTTGGATGCTTATTTTTACTTGTCTTCTTGCTGTAGCCAGGACTTCCAATACTATGTTGAAAAGTATCTTTTTCCTGATCTCAAGGAGAATGCTTTTAGTGTTTCCTCATTGAGTATGATGTTAGCTCAGGGTTTGTCATATATGGCATTTATTGTATTGAGGTACACTTCTTCTATACCTACTTTATTAAGTATTTTCATCATAAATGGATGATTTATCCTGTCAACTGCTTTTTTCGGCATCAATTGATATCATTATATGGATTTTATCTTTTATTTTGTTACCGGTGTATATCACATTGATCAATTTGCATATGTTTAGCCATCATTGTGCCTCTGGTATGAACCCCAGTTGATCATGATATGCAATCTTTTTAATGTATGGTTGTATTCTATTTGTTAGTATTTTGTTTAGGAATGTTTGCATTTGTATTCATCAGAGATATTGGTCTGTAGTGTGTGGGATATGTGTGTGTGTGTGTGTGTGTGTGTGTGTGTGTGTATCTTTTCCAGGTTTTGGTATCTAGGTAATGTTGGCCTGATAAAATGAGGAAGTATCGCCTCTTCTTCAATTTTTTGGAAGAGTTTGAGGAGGAGAGGTATTAGGTCTTAGTTTTTTCTTACTTTTCTAGTTTATTTTTAAAAAGATTTATTGTTTTGACAGAGACAGAGAGAGACAGAGAGAAGGGAGAGGGCCCAGAGCAGTCTCCATAGTTGTACATCATTAATTTTTTTATAGTTTCATTCCACAGAGGGGCACAGGTCTGCACAGGGTAGAAACTGGTCTGGGGGCTTCCTGCATAGGAGGCACACCCCTTTGAGCTGGAGGCCTCCTACGTGATAAGTATGACCATGGCAGGAGCCAAACTGGGGGCCTTCCACATGGAAAGCTTGCCCCAGGAAGAACCGAACTGGGGGCACACCCCAGTTCAGCATATGGGTCGATGTGGACTGGTGCCAGAATATGATCCTTGGACCCTGGGGTTACAAGACAAGCCCTCAGCACGCTGAGCCATCCCATCATCCCAATAATCAATTTTAAATTCTTTTGAGACTAATAAAAAATAGAAAAGCTTAGCAAATAAATAGAAGTTATTAAAAATGAAAATTATAAAACTGACAAATTCAATACCAGAAAATACTTTAAAATGCTAAGCTATATGGGCTCAGTAGTAGAATGGAAGTGGCAAAGGGTAGACTCAGTGAACATCAGAACATATCAATAGATTTTAACCATTCTGAACAGAGAGAAATAGGAAATAGAGGGTAGGGAGAAGAAGAAAAAAACATGAACAAAGCCTCAGGGACCTGAGGTACAATAACAAAAACCTAATGTTTAGACTTAACATTTAACATTTATCATTAGCATGCTAGAAAAAGTGAATAACAAATGGGGCAGAAAGAGTATTTGAAGAAATAATGGCTAACACTTCCCATAGTTGACAAAAAATACAAATCTACATATTCAAAGGTTAATGAAACTAAAACAGGAAAAGCCCAAAGAACTCCATGCAAAGACATAATTATAATTATAAAATTTATGAAAACAGAAGACAAATAGAAAACATTGATAGAAGCTAGAGAGAAAAACACAGAGGAATACCAATTCAAATAACAGTGAATTTCTCATCTGAAATCACAGTCTGGAAAGAACACTTCAAATTTTTTCAAGTACTAACAGAAAAGAGTTGTTACTCATGATTTCTGTATCTCACTAAAATATAATTTAGGATTTAAAGGGAAATAAAAACATTCTCAGACAAAGGAAAATTGAAAGAATTTGTTGCTGGCAGACTTATCCTCAAAAACCTGATTAAAGGAAATATTTTAAACAAAAAGAAAATAATAAAAGAAAGAATCTTGGAGCATCAGGAAAGAGGGAACAAGAGCAGAAATATGATAACATACAACAAACAGACTATGACTTTCCTCTTGATTTATAAAACTCGTGTTCAATAATGAGATAAAATTTATAACACCATCTGATAAACAAGACAATAATATTTAAAAGTGGGGGGAGGAGAGAAAAGATGGCGGTATGAGAGGAGAATCCCGATAACTGCCTGGGGAGGGACTTGTGAACAGAGGGGAATCCACAGGGGAAACCCTGAGAAGTACTCTCAACTGATATAACCACACAACGCAGAACAACACCCAAAGGTTAGAGGAAAAAGGGGAGAGCGGGAGAGGGAAGGGGAAGCAGCAGTTCGGGGACAGGGACGCGAAACGCAGCCCGGGGTTGGCAAAAACAAAGAGGGATTGGGGGACTACGGTCAAAGTGGAGCTGGATCGAGGGCGGGCTGGATGCCGAGACCTAAGGAGCGTGAAAGCCCCACAAGACTGTGGACAATTTAACATCCAAACTCCAGGGACAGCACGCAGTGCCCTAATCAGATCATGGAGCCTAAAGTGGAACAAAGACTGTGCAGCAGGGCAGCAGCACTTCCCAGCGGTGGGGGGGGGGGTTAGAGCAGGGATTCAGCACACAACAGCTCGGCACCCCTGATTTACGAAGGAGATTGACTGTGAGGGAGCACCTTCTGAAGACAGGGCTCTTAGAATGAGGGCTGGAGCTTGAATGGACATGCTTAGAGTGAATCCTGTGGTCTCAACAGATCCGCGGGCCTAGAGCGGCTGCTGGCCGAACTACCGCCTGTGCACCCAGGGCTTTCGGTGACCCACCCACCCGGCCACCTTGGCCCTGCTGCTCGCGTGTACAATTGGGCTGCTGACCGGGGTGCCATGGTGCCATCGCCCGCACGCGTGACTGTGCAGCCGACTGGGCCTCTGCCAAGCCCCAGCCCATCCAAGCACTTCCTTGCGGGCACGACTTGCAGATACGATTGAAGGAGGGACAGCCGACAGAGGAGAGAAAGACTGGAGCTCCAGCGCCCCGCCCGCACTGAACCACCACCCCTCTGCTGAAAGAGGAATCTGCTATTGTGTCTCAGGCCCGCCCTAGCTCCTACTCACACGCCCACACCCTCGGCCACACCTTTATTACCCTGCTATCTAACAGCTAAGACAGTAACCTGAAGTGCCCCAGGACACAGAAGCTGTCTGCTTACCCCAGCCCTCTCCCAAAATCTCCTTCTCCCACAACTGAGCCCAAAATAAAAAATAAAGAGAAGCCCATCTGATAGGCAACCCCCCAGAGGGAAAACATACTCATGCGAAAAGCAAAAAGAACCACATCAAACACAATGCACACCTCAGAATTCAAAGCCCCTCCAGAAGATCAGGGGCATTCTTTAGTAAAGGACCTTGCACACTTGGAATCAAATCTAAGTGAAATATAATTCAGGGCTGCAATACTCAAGACACTCAGAGAACTCACTCAACGCTGGCAAAGTACCCAGACACAGTTAAATGACCTCAACAAGAAATTTTCTGAGCAAAATGAGTACTTTACCAATAAAATTGAGAAGCTAGAGCAGAAACAAAAGGAACTCCTTGAAATGAAAGGCATCATGTGAGAGTGGAAAAAAGAACTGACCAGCATAGGAAACAGGGCTGACAAGCTAGAGGAAAGGATGAGTGAAATCGAAGATAGAAACATGGAAATGTCACAGAGGGAAGAAGAAAAGGAAATGAGAGTCAAGAGAAAAGAAAGAGCCCTACAAGAACTCTCTGACTCCATCAGAAAGAACAATATTAGAATAATAGGGGTACCAGAAAGAAGCAAGATGAAATCTTCTCAGAGTCTACTAAAACAAATAGTGGATGAAAATTTTTCTTTTTTTTTTTTTCTTTTTTTTTTTTTTTATATTTATAGAGAGTAATTATTTTATCTTTAGTGCATATTTATTTCTATTTTACTCTTGACAGATAGAGAGAGAGACAGAGACAGAGACAG
>PVKE010039006.1:0-15202 GCA_004027555.1 Craseonycteris thonglongyai
TGTGAATGAGACATGAAGTGAATTTCATGAGCCTCAGCTCCCTGGAGCCTTGTCACAATAGATAAAGCTGAATCAAAGGATGAGGCATTACTTCTTGTGGGCTACTGAGCTACAGAGTTAATAACTGAATCCTAATTTCACTCCAGGACATAGAAGCTCCTACATCTTGTCCTCTTTGATCCCTTTATCCATAATAGCAAAAGCGGAAATACCTTTAAGTCAGACCAAATGATAACTACATCTGTATGTGCTCTCCTACAATTTGGTTTAAACACTCATTCAAAAAGTTCCTTCTCCTAAATGGGCTTCTCAAATTAATCCCACCATCTAATTACTTTAATATTTCATCTATTCGGAACACTGATTGTATAAATGATCCCAGGTCTTCACATCCCACTCTCACCCAATATCTACAGACTCTGCAATGTGATTTAGCTGTCCTTAGTATTCAGGGAAACTATGTCCCTGATTCTGGGTTCTGAGTTGGACCATGTGATTTGATTTGGCCACTGCATATTTACAGTTGTGATGCAAGTAGAGGTTTGTAAAAGTGTGGGTTGCTTGCATCTCCTTTTTTCTGCTCTGACTTTGCTGTGAGAACATGTCTGGGCTTGCCTGCTGGAACATGAGAGACATGTGGCCCATATGTCTTTATTATCCCAGGTGACAGCCAGCCAACCACAAAACATCACAATTGTGGCAATAATCCACAGATGACTACAGCTGCATGACCAACACAGCCAAGCCCAGCACACATCTGTTGAACCCTGTGTTAAATCCATGTTTACAATTGGATGACACTGAGATCTTGTGTTTGGTACACAGCTGTACAGTGACAATATGTAACTGATAATAATTGCTTTTGTTTCTTTATATTTATGTTAGGCTTTATAATTTATAGTTTAAATATATGTTTATACTAGTATGCTTTGGTCCCATGTACTAAACCTGTACCACTATCCTCCCCTGTCCCCACCAGCTTTAAATAAAATCTTTCACTTGAAGATTTTAGAAAAAGCTACCATATGGCCCTTTACCTCCTTGTGCTAACGTCACTATTTGAATTAAGGCTGTTTACCTGTTTCAAAGACAGATAAACTCTAAGCTAGCTGGCCACTAATCAGATTCTATATCTAATCTGAGAAAAGAGTTTGAATTAAGGCAATTGGGTTGCTTGCTAAAGCTGATACAGTGACTGAGAGGTTAGGCACGTGCACAGTTTGTTCATAGATGAAGCAGGTTGTGAAAGAGAAGCCCATATGCTAAAGGAAGCATAGATGAGAGACGCTGTAGCCACTGAAAGACAGAAAGGACAACCTTGTTTCTTATTGCTCTCTCATACACCACTCTGGTTTTCATGGGAGTGGCCATGAGCCCTACCTCAGATTTTGACTTTTTTTTTCATTTTCAATAACTAGCCAGGCATCATATTACTGGGGAAAAAAAGAAGTAAATGTGTTTTGTTTGCAGATGCCATGATCTTAAGTATACAGAAAATTCTAAAGACTTCAACAAAACAACTATTGAATCTAATAAACCAATTCAGTAAATTTGCAAGACACAAAATCAACACATAAAAATCAGTTGTGTTTTCATATACTAACAACAGGCTATCTGAAAAAGAAAGAAAACAATCTCATTTTACAATAGCATCAATTACAATTGAAGAAGACACAAATAAATGAAAAGATATGTGTTCATGGATTAATTAATACGTGTAGGTTTTCTTTCTGCACATGTCAGAATGCATACAGAAAAACCCATGAGGGAGGGGGAAAACTAAAATGCTAATTTATTACAATTACATTATAATGAGGCTAAGGTTAAACCAAGGGCAAGGTTTAACATTTTATGCAGGCATCAAAACCCAGGTAATTCTGGTTGAGGACTCATTTTTTTTTTTCCTGGGAGGTCTTAACATAATAATTCATCTCTGAGGGCTGGGCCCAGGGTGGTCCCTGGGGAACTGGTATAGGCAGTGACCTGTCTGTCTCTCCTGTTTTTCATGACTAACTTCCTACCTGACATATTCTCCACACAGTTTCCAGAGGGATCACTAAAAACATAGCTATTGAGATCACATCATTACCCTGCTCAAAACCCTATATTGGCTTTATATCGCTACTGTGAAAATTATCCTGGACACAGTGCTTTAAAACAACACAAACTCATTATCTTACATCTCTGCATGTCACAAATCTAACACAGATGTCCTAGGGCTACAATCTAGGAGCTGATAGGGCTGCATCACCCTTCGGAGCCTCCAGAAGAGAATTCCTTAATTTTGACTTTTTTAGCTTTTAGAAACCACTCACTTTCCTTGTCTTGTAACTCCCCATCCTCCATCTTCAAACTTAGCAACACAGCACCATTTTGATCCAGCTTCTGTCATCATCTCTCTTTAACTGACCATATGTGACTAATTCTTTGATTTTAATATCTTATGTAATTGGATGAGGTCCAGCCAGATAACCCAGGATAATCTTCCTGTCTCAAGACCTTTAGTTTAATCATATCTGCAAAATTTCTTTGTCTATTTAAGGTACGTAATATAATCACAGGTTCTAGGGATTTGCACATGGACACCTCGGAGGCCATTGTTTTGATGACTTTAGCCCATTGATCATTTCCACCATCTGAACACATTTCATGACCTAGTCTTTCTCTACCTCTTTTAACTCTTCTTTTTTTTTTTACCATGTTACCCTGCTGTTACTCTAGTCTTGCTGCTTCACAACTCTCTAATACTCAATATTTCCTTTTCAGAGCCTTCCCTTTAGCTTTACCCTCTTTAACAATTTCCCAAACACTTCCATGTCTTATCAGGGATCTGTTCAAATGGCATGTCCTTGGAGACACTTTCCCTAACCATCTTGATTAAAAAACACAACAAACACGTAAGAAAAACTATTCTCCTCACCCCGATCAAACTCTATAGAGTTAGCTTTTGTCACTTTTCTTTAGAGATCTTACTGTTTTCTGGAATTAAATTAAACAGAATTGTTTGTATTTATATATTATTTAACTCCCCTAGTAAGAAGTTTACTGTGGGAAAACAGGAACTCTACTTCTAGCTCATGGTTGGATTCCTAGTACCTAGAACAGTGCAAAGGTTCAATAAATATTTGTTAAATGAATAGATAATTGAATAGTGTTGATATGCAATGTTTTTATAAAAATAGAAGTTGATTGGGTAATTCTGCACATATCCAATAAATGTGAACAAAAACTTAATGATAATGTTTAATGATATTGTGTGAAAGAATATGTTCACCGATGTGTAACCTATATCCATTTTGACCATTATCAAATGGAATTCTTAAACTAGGTTAACTTTATTGATGTAATTTAGATAGAAAATAATATTAACTTCATGATAGTCATGAAGTTAAAGGCAAAAACTATATTTGCTCACTATACCACGTAAACGTAAGTACATAAAGATTATATATCATGAGAACAAAATAATTCTAATGAAAGCAAATGGGGCAAACACTTGCATGACATTAAAACTAGATCTATCCTTACTTTCAACAGTAAATTTAACATTCATTTCACTAATTAAAATTGTATAGTACATCAATAAGACATCCCCAAATTCTCATTAATACCTATATATGGAGTAACACACTAATTGTTACCATGACAATTTACAAAGCCTATAACTTGCAGGCAAAGTCTGGCTTCTCTCTATTAAATATTTGTAAAGCAAAATGATGTTTTTATATTGTCACAATTTTGTGTTTCTGCCATATATTTCATATTCTGGATATATACTCTAAATTTAAAACAATAAATACTTAAATTAAGCATGGAATAGTTATCTGTTACTGGGTACTGATGCATTAACAACAGCCTTTAAAAGATTGTACTCAGTAGTGTTGAACAGAACTATTACATTTTAGTGATTGCTTCCTTCGACCAACTTGAAAACTGCTGGTCAGAGCTGCACATTTTCTTCAAGAATTAGAAAGTCAGTTATGAACACTGTTATCATATTCATGCAATTTATTCCATATGTAATGGGATAATAGGTATGGAGGGAAAGGTAAGAGGAAATTGGCAGTGTGAAATCCTGATGTTCATTTCTGAAATGGAAATAGAAATAATGATTATTTCATAAAAGTACCAAAAGGCAGCAGCCAATTACCATATTTTACTGTGTATAAAATGCCCTCATGTATAAAATAACACCTGCTGTTCTGTCCCATCACTAAGAAGTCAATAATACATGAGATACTTCCATGTATAAGACGAACCCCAATTTTTGGCCTAACAATTTTAGACAGAAATATCATCTTATATACAGAAAAATACGGCAAGAAATAAAAAATAAAGTATTACCATTAAGACCTCCCACTTGTGCATCTCCCCCCTGGTTACTCGTCACTTTACATTAAAGTTCAGGTTGGTTAGCAACATGAATTTTCTGGCCACTAGCTTGAATGACCTCACATAATGTCCTGTTTGCTTGTGTTGGGCCTGGTTTATGCTGGTTGTCTTGGTGTAATTATTAATCCCTTTCTTTTTAACTCTGAAAGATATCTTGATTTGGATGATAAGTTATGTACTGACCCTAAAACTTGCCCTTGTACATCACACACAAAAAAATGCTAATTAACAAATGTTGCCGAAAAAATAGACTTTTACATAATTGACAATGTAAAAATGTAACAATACAGCTTATATTTTTCCATGGAATTATAATCAACTTATCAAATGACTTGTAATGTTGATGGCTTTTGCACATATGACAATCGAGCTCCGGATTGACTTACTTAGAGAAAATTTGTGATAAATTTTCATGTGCCATGTCCATATATAAACACACATATGCACACACTTATAAATATAATTATAGAAGGAATGTAATTATAGAAGGCCCAAGTTGTTTATACTGTGGGTTCAGACATGCCTATGCTTAGCTAGAGAGCTTGTAGGATGAGACTGCCTCTAGAGTGTCATCTGCGTGATGAACCGAGAAAAGTTTATGAGCCTAATAAAAATGTAAAATCTGATAAGAATGTGAAGGCTCATAAACTCTGCCAAAGGAAAATGGATCCACTCGGTGTGATTATGTGTTAGTGTAAGTATGAATGTATGTGTCTTACTACACATCTGACTGTAGAGCATTAAAGACTGAAGAGTGAGCAGGTAATTATAATTTAACAGATTCTAAGAGTGATTACAATTCAGATTTTCTATAGTTATATATTGATTTATTTCAACTCCTCTATTATTAATATATATGCATATTTCCTCCCTCCCTCCCTCCCTTCTTCCTTCTTTCCTCCCTTCTTCCCTTCCTTTCTGCCGATACCTATTTGATCCATGTATAAATACAAAAAAGCATATAAGGGTTGTCTGGAAAAGTATCCAGCCAGGTAACCATTCTCATTATATTGACAATGGCTACGTTTTTTCTGTACAGCTCTTGTAAACTTGATGGTTGATCAAATTTTCCAGATTGTTCCCACCCAAAAATCATACACCAAAAATAACATAGAACCCATCATGTATACCTAAAACTTCTAAATTCATCATATATACACTTACGATAACCTTGTATTTTAGCATATCAGTAACTTGTATGTATGTGTGTATAAAATTCCACATATTTAAATGTAGTTTCAAAAATAGAGTGTAAGGTCCTTTTTTCAATGTGAGGAGGATGGCATGGTACTATTGTCACTTTCGAGACACAAATTACAAGGTCAAACAACACTGTGCTGGCCATACCTTGCCTACCTTTGTTTATGGTATCTTGTTTCTGCTTTCAATAGCTATAGGATGGTTCTGTCCTCTGTGGAACACATGTTCAATATAATATCTCATACTTATAGAGACGTTAGCTTTTATACAATAATTTTTGATGATTGTGTATATCATAAAATTATAGTTTTGAGCCATGTAGATAGCCCTCATTTAAGGAATATATGAGCTCAGCATACCCATATTTAAAGATTTATTTTTATTGGTTTTTGACAGACAAAGAGACAGATACAGAGAGAAGGGGGAGAGCCCAGAGCAGTCTCCATAGTTGACAGCATTAGTTTTTCCATATAGTTTCACTCCACAGGTGGACGTGGGGCTACGCAGGGCAGGAACTGGGCCGGGAGCCTCCTGCATAGGCCCCTGCATACCCATATTGACTGACTAGATTAATTTGGAAAAAAATTGTTTATATAATTTAGAGGATGGAGGTTCTTGTTGGTGATGTCAATGTATGTACATGCAGGTTACAAACAAAAGTGGATGCCCAGGATAAAAGTTACTAGAAAGTCCTAGAAAGCCACGAGTCAGAGCCAGACATTATTTAGGATCTGGCTAAGTATGGTATTAAGACATTAGTCAATAAGAATAATATTAGAATGTATAGAGCTTTTTATAGTTTAATAAATCCTTTTACATACATTTTCTTATGCAATCTAGGTACAGCTCCAGAGGGGCTTGTTGTTACCTTCATTTTATTGATGAAAAAGCAAGTTCAGATAGAATTAATGAATTGCCAATGGTTCTAACTCTGTAACTAAGCATCTCAAGCTGCCAATGTCTCAGGCTCTTTAGAGGTAAAATGGGGATATTAATAATAATACTTAGGTCATATCAATGCTGTAAAAAAATAAATGAGTTAATGCAGATAAAGTCTTAAGAATCATGTGTGTGGTTCAGTAAGCTTCAATAAATATTAACTAAAGATTGTGCTGATTGCATGAAGAAAAATAAGAATTTAAATATAGATCTTCTAATATCAAGCCAGCAAGAGTCCCACTATGTTGTAGCTGTTCTTTGAGTAGAAGGGTTTAAAATTGACCCAGAAGTCCTCTATTCTGGAAGTGTGTATATTTGTGCATGTGTGTATTTGTGCATGTGTCTGCAGGGAAGAGGGGTAGGCAAGAGGAGCTTCATTTCATGGCCTAAGCAATAAAAATAAGATTATTTCTATTGGACATGACCTGAAAGAGAGGATTTGCTATCAAATCAACTTCTTCTCTGGGAGTTTGCTCTGCTGCCTTTTAGAGCCAGGACTATTTCTGAGGAACAAATAGACTGAGATCGATAGGCAGAAATGAAAGGGCTACTGGGCATTTCATGACATCATTACAACTGGTTTGGATGTCACATAGCTTAAAGAATGAAAAGCTTAAACTTAAAGAGTTTTCTTCTGATTCTTCATAGCATTGAATATTAAAAACTGCCTTTAGATTGTTCCCTAGAAATTTTTGTGGCATGTAAACTACAAAGGTTGGAAACCATGTGTGAAGTTCACAATGTGATTAGAAAGTTTTTGGAAAAAAACCCATGTAATCTCTATTTATTAATCTCATAAAACCTGGCATATTTACATCTCATAGCCTATTGTCTGTAACATGGCATATAAGATTTAGATAAAAGAAAAAGCTTTTTAACAAGTGCGACTTTCTACATTGTACTCTGCTAAAAGTTACTAATATTTAATAGCTCTGTGATTTTTAACCAGAGAGTTAAATTATAATTAAAAGAGATTTCTACTTTATAGAGTTGTAAAAATCAAATGTGAAAATAGCTGCAAAAATACTTTGAGAACTCTATGATGTATGATGATTGATAATCCACCAATTCAACATAAGCTTATTATTTAGTTGTTTAATCCTAAACATTCTAAGTTCACTGGCTACTGATGAAGGTGAGTTTTACAACTTGATTTGCCAATTTAACTGGTGATAGGAATGGAGCTGCTGAAAATGCACTTTATTTCCAATTTATGGATTATACCATGTGAAATGTGGGAAGACTAAATGCAGAATGACCTGGTAGGAGGTTGTAAAAGGCCACTTTAGAGAAAATGGATCCTCCATAACTTAGACAAGGAGGATGACAAGAGTCAGGAGGAGGAGCTGAGTTTAGTCTTAGATATATTCAAAACCTTGCCGCAGAATCTGAGTCCTCTCTGACTTGTCCATTTCTGCGGCCACTTCAAGTCACTTACCAAGCCCTGAATTGTCATCCTTCTGAATACTTGGCAAAAATAATCTCTTGCTTTTATTGCCAAGACACTCATCATTTCTAGGCTGATAACAGTCAGAGGTTCCTCATTGGTCTGTTTGCCTATAGTCTTAGTCCTTTCCATTTCCTCAGCCACACTACTGACATTTAAGGTGCTAAGTATAAAAAATATATTTCCTTTCTCACTCAACTCCCAAATCACAAGCATTTGGAGCCTATTGACCTTTGCCCTTTTGCATGGCCCCACTGAACCAAAGGTTGTACTTTGGGAGGCAACCTGTATGCTAAACTTCGTCACTCCTTCAACTCAATTTTTACATGAAAGCTCTAAGGCCCTCATGATTCCTGTCAGAGGGCACATCAAGAAAATAAATGGCTATTCTAAAATTGCTTAAAAGCCTTCAGGGAAGTGATGTTTGAATGCTGTGAAATGTGTAAATAAGATTTGTGTGATCAGCTCTTGGTTTAAATAAAGTGGACCAGATGATTCTGGAAAGTTCATATAAACTTTACAAAATAAAGCTTACATTTGGTTGAAATAGTTTCAAAAGTTGTACTGAGAAAAAAAGGAAACTGGGATATTCTGGAAATTTCTAGAATGAGGAAAAAAACACTGCCTAAACCCCAATGATAGCTTAATATGTATTATAATCATTACTGAGAGAGCATAGTAATTACAGTTTGATTATAAAATGAAATGAGATCAGGTGAAGGTTCCTGAAGAAATATATAACTGGCGGTAAAGGTAGTACTTAAAATTCTATCAGTTAACAATTTTATGGACTCCTAGAGTGACTAATACCTTCGATTTTTTTTTTTTTTAATGCATGGGTCTCTTATAAAGTGAACTTTCTCTATATTTATTTATTTATTTATTTATTTATTTATTTATTAGGTTACATTGGTTGGTAAATTTTCTTGATTACTTCATATTATTTATAAAATCCAGCACTCTTCAATGATACAAATATGAACAAATAAGGTTATTGAAGGTCATTTCAATCACACTTCTGCACAATATGCCTGTATGCTCATGACCTTTGAGCATTAAGCCATTAGTTGAGCATCACAACTTTGAAGGTCATTAACTGTGATGGGTCTATGAAATTAAATGAAATTGAGAGAAAGAAAGCTAAAAGCTGTCAGTAACAATAGGGTGTTCTAAATGTAAAGTTACTAGATAATTAAAGAGTAAAATAACATTTGATCATGAATATATTACATCATATGTTTACCAGCTCTTAAAAAATAGGGTGGCAGAATTAATGCTCTTTTTATGAGGTGGTAAACTTAAAAAGGGGCTTACTTCTGCCGGACCCTATATAATGTGTGTGTGTGTGTGTGTGTGTGTGTGTGTGTGTGTGTGTGTCTATATGCATATGTCAAGACAGAGAAAGAGAGGAAGAGAAGAGGGGATGGAGAAGAAAATAAAATGTTGTCACTATTACTGAAGGAAAGGTAAAGTCAGAACACAAATGTCATGTTTTGAATGAAAATAGGTAGAATGCTTGTTGAAGAGCAGGAATTAGGGTAGGATCAGAATCAGTCTAATGGTCACTTTATCACTTTTGGGACCCCTCCCAGTCTCCCTTCCAAACTCCTGGATATTATATTTTCTGTGTGGGAATTCTATACAGAACTTGGTCAGCCAAGAAGCATTTGGTCTTTGATAAATTACTTTAGTTCTACATCATTTATTCCACCAATTTGAAGTCTCATAGACTAGCTAGCTACATCACAGCAGTAGAGCTGGAAGTTTTTTGTTTGTTTGTTTGTTTTCAGAGTTATAAGGATTTATGGTACCCTATTCATGGAACATGCATCGTCCCCATTGCACACATAGAGCAATTAACACACGACATTTTTGTTAGCTATTATCTATTTCCCCTGACTATATTGTGAGCTCTTTGAAAGCAAGAATGGTCTTATTTATCTTTATAATTTAAACAATAAGCCCAATGCCTGACTCGTAGGAGATGCTCTATAAATGATGATTGAATTCAAGGAAGTTTAGGTTATCCCAAAAGGGCTTATGATAGCCCAAGAGTTAACTTTACCCTATAAATCATGTAGTATGAGTTCAAAAGCATGAGTTTAATGCAGAACTAGCAAACTAACAGAACATATTTTTACAGTAAAAATTTATAGCACAAGATTTCTATAAAGAACCCCATGACAATAAATACAAAAGTAACTCAGGAATATACCACGTGTACTTGGTGGAAAAGGTTTGCAATAACTTTACTTTTAAGTGTAGCTGCTAACTGAAATTGAAAACTATTCTTCCCAAATCTAGAAATCCTAGAGACCAATAAAGTTTTCTAGTCATGACAGTAAGGAAATGTGTGAGGCAACTATTTGTGGTTTGAAGAATCCATTCCAGGAACTAAGCTATATAGGTATGTAAGCATGATGTAGTATGGACTAGCAAATAACTCAAGTAAGGAAAACTTAGAGATAGAGAAGCGTACCATTTGAACTGGTCCCATCATCATTTAAGCCATGAGACACACAATTTATTGGATTAACTTCCACCTCTCTTCAATTTCTTTCCTCAAACTTCTCTCCCTTAGCCACTGACAAGGCTCAGAGAAAAGTTGAAATATACACAGAAACAGAAGTATTTTTAAATGCTACTATGGAGAAGCACAACTTGCTTTCTCCATGACCAACCGGGCAGAAAGGGCTGAACTTTAAATCAAGCTGTGGGTGGTGGTAGACAAGCTGGCCAGGTGGAATGCCCTAAGGGTAAAAGATCAATTCAGCTTTGCCAAGTCATGTCAGCAGTGGCTGTCTTTAAGATGCTGACGGGACTCTGGTTGACAGTTTGAAGAAATTTAACTGCTTTGATAAGGTTAAAGGGAGCAACCAACCACGAATTAGAAAACAAATAACAATGCTGATTAGAAGCTTGAAAGTCTGCTAGAAACAAGTTGTCAACTGGCAACATCACCAACCGCCACTACCTCCTTTTTACTAAAAAAAAAAAAAAAAAGGCAAGAAATGAAAGCAAGGAATAGAAAGCAAAGTTTCTCATAAAAACTAGCCTACTAATTTAGAATATTTATCAGTTACTCTGAATGATATTGTGAAAAAAAAAAGGCCACTGCCAATCAAAGGCATATAATATCTATTGCTTCTAATGCCTTTGAGAAATGCAATAGTATAAATTAAAATTCTATGTGAGATTATGGACGGAATGATGGCCTTTATGGATCTGTTGGGAAACATGAAGTTCAGAAAATAACAAACATAAAAATAAATAATTACTATTTATGTTTATATAATGTAAAAAAAATGGTAAAGCAAATTTAGAGATATGTACTTAAATGTGACCTATATTCTCACAATTTAAAATCAAGCAATGGGGAAGTCGGGATGGCTCAGTGGGTTGAGCGCTCACTTTCCAGCGCCGGGGACCTAGGATCGAATCCCAGCCCCTGCCCATGTGGACCCATATGCTGAACTGGGGAGTTCCCCCAGTTTAGTTCTTTCTCTGTCTCTGTATCTCTCTCTCTCTCTCTCTCTCTCTCTCTCTCTCTCTCTCTCTGTCAAAAACAATAAAACTAAATAAATAAAATAAAATCAAGCAAGAAGAGTTAGATTTATGATCATGGCCACTTTGCTTTAGTTGTAAACAACTCCATTTAGTAATGTGATACAGAGCACAGCTTATTGAAGAGGTTATTGAAATATTCCCCGGGAGCCTACAATAGCTAATGCATGAAAAAGCAAAATATATTTTCTATATATGTATTTGATTTTTTTAAGGAAATTACATTTGCACTACTCTTAGAACCTAAATATCTATTTTGTAAAGATATATCTCGTAGAGTTAATCGCAATGCATAATTTTCTAATTTCTACATATAATATTAATAAATGAAGAGTACCAGTCATTTTCTTGAATGTCTTTCAATATGAGTTTGATGTTTCCTCATGCTGAAATGAGTTTACGCATCTTTGTCAAGAATACCACAGAAATGACATTACTTATCAGATCATGCGTTCATGTTGTCAGTAAGTATGATGAGCATTACTGGTAATGTTAACTTTAATCACTGGTTATGGGGCTGTCTTCCAGATTTTTCTACTATAAAGTCAATATTTTTATACTAAGCAAATTTGTTTCTCCTTAAATATCTATCCATTAATTTTAGTATTCATGGTAGAACTTGTCTGCATTAGCTATTCTTGTGATGTTTGTCTAATGACAATTTTCTCTTTCTTTTCTATACTTATTAATTAGAACACTATTGTAAGGAAGAGTGGTCTCTTATCCTCTACATATTTATTGACTCAATAAATATTTATAGATTCATGGGCTATTGTTGTTTGGTTTTATTGATGGGAAAAAATTGTGAACTTTTCAATTTTGTAGTTTTCTTTTATCTTATAGGACTTAAAAAAATTTCCCCATCTTCCTCCCTTCCTCCCCCCAAATTTATCATTAGATTTCCAAAAGATACTTCTTTATTTATTTTTTTCTTCTTTCTCTCCCAGAAGCCATGCTTTCAGAAGACTATCCTTTTATATTGTGCCTATGCTTTTTAAATTATACTCAACCCGAAAATCTTCTTTAATTGCACACCTGAACCTTTATAGACCCTATGGTCCCTTGTCTTTTAAATCATGTGTGCTTTGAGATCCCTCTCCTGATCGACCTTGTGACCTTTTATTTTTCAATTCAGATTTTGACTGGATTGAATCTTTCTGATGGCCATCCCAACTCTCACACTTTGCTACTGTTGCTCTTTGGTTTTCTTGGCCATATTCTATGCCTGCCTTGGCTTAGTGCAGTTTTGTGGCTGGGCAGGAATGAACAGAAATGTATCTCCTCACAGTTATCTTGAAGTTTCAGTACTCTCTATTTTTTAATCAGGTGGATGATTGTTTTATATAGGATTATTGTACTTGTGAAGCTATTTGGTATTGTTTTGGGAGGAAATTTTGGGAAGTTAATTAATATATTACCTTCATCTTTCTTTAGCCACCTAGATGACCTCTGAATATATTACCAAAGTGTAAACAATAGGATTTTCTAATAGATTATATATTTAATATGAGAGCATAAAAGAATTCAAGAATGTGTCTGGGGATCTTAGTCTAAACAACCGGAAATATGAAAATGCCACCAAATTATATGGAGAAGACATTAAGTAAAAAAGCTTTGGAGAGTAGATAAATGTCATTCTATACCATATAATCATAGTTCTTCTCAGAAAAAAAGCAAAACCAAGATTTCATAGCTACTTCTATTCCATTTATGATTTAGTAAATAAATTTAAAGTCATGGTTTTTGGTTTTCCATTTTATGTTTATATACATATTTTATTAACCATAATTTAAAAAAATTTCTATTGGCATTTTTTACATTAAGTGTTATATCAATTTTTTATCTTCAAGATTCCTTGGTCTCCTACATTACCACCTACTTCTATTTCTTTTCAGGGAGAATTTTTCTCAAATGTATAAAAAAAAAGGTAATCAAAGAAATTGGTAATTCTAGCTAGATCTGTCAGCTTAAGCTAAATACTCATATGCTGTGATAATAAACAACTCTAAAATCTTAGTACCTTAAATCAACAAAATTTAATCTCACTCAAGTCTGTGATGTGTTGAGTGAAGTTTACTCCTGGTTCTCTTTGATCCAGAATCCAGATTGACCAAACAACCTCCATCTGGGATGTCACTAATCTTGTGGAGGGAGGAAAACACTTTGTGAGTCATCCTACTGCTCAGAAGTGACACACATAGCTTCCCCTCATATTTCACTAGTTTAAGCAGGTCACGCGAATAGTGCTGACATTGGTGAAAACAATAAATTTAATTGTTTAGCAAGGAGTGTCCAATGGAAGCAAAGATGTGTGGGCATCAAATATAGGTAGTCAGAAATCCAAATCCACTTTACCATACTGTTCCTTTTGCTTATGTCCTCTCTGAAAGGACTGTGTTCTAACAGTTTTGGTATTTACTGCTAATGTTAGTTTTATCATGGGATGTTTTCAAGCTACAACTCCAGGCCTGCTAGATTAGCTAATTTTCTTCTTCAATAAAGTCCTGGATAAGATGAATATTTTTGTGACAGGGTTCCAGTCATATGTCATGACTACATTCTCAAATTCATTTGTCTCATTCATCTCTAAAGCTTGGGGATATAGGGTCAGCTATTTTTAATGCCATATTCTAGCCTTAAAAAACCCTGACTCAGTATTCTACCACTGTCTATGAAATTAGTTACATGGTAATTCTTGGAAACACAAAGTTTAGTACAACAGAGAAATATACTCATAGAACTGGGCATATTTACTTGCAAATATACTTTAGTTTGCTCTCCAATTTTATTCTTAAATTTACTCTGGTAAACTAATAGATGAGGATCACCTTGAACAAGGTGGACTTAAACTCAGATAATACTATTAAAAATTAAGTTTAGTGAAGTTTAATTATTTCTTTGTCTTCAATGTAGTTTTAGTGACACATAAACTTAAAAATGTGGTATTTCTAAATATGTCACATCGGGCATTGGGAAACATTATAGACATTTGACTGGTGACATAGTTTTTCTATTTCTATATCTTTTCCCTGATGCTAATATTAAAATTAGTCTGTATTTCATTAATTCATTCATTCAAAAATATTTATTTATACACAATTATATGCCAGGGTTCTGTACAAGTTATAAAACAATCTTTTATTTTCTTGAATGAGCTTATAGTCTATTGGTGAGATAAGTACTAAATATTAAACTAATAATATTACAAATAATGAATTACAGTTATAAAGAAGATGCTCAGTCTACTAGTAAGTACATAAATGGGAACTTTTATGGTACAGATTGCTTATACAAGACCATTAATCAGAAGCTTACTAAATAAAATAGAAAAGGTAAAAGAGATTTAAAGGTGGCTACTAATACTCTATGATACACTGAATTTGGAAACATTTGTTAAATTGCAGAGACAGATATATCATAAAGCTGGCACATTATGGGCACTTCTGATGATGTGTTGTATAGCAAAGGTGGGGTGCTTAATTAGAATTCAAAGCAAATGCCAACATTTAAAGCCACAAAAACGAGGACTCGGTATGTCAGATATGAGTTAAAATTTGTAGTCAATTGAGTCTGCTTTGTCACTAGGATCTATTTAAAAATATTCAAGAGTTTATAGAATTGGGGAAGCTGGGATGGCTCAGTGGGTTAAGTGCTTACTTT